>JAEFBJ010000133.1:0-32032 GCA_019202805.1 Arabidopsis suecica
GATGTCTGATTGTGATACCATAAGACAAACTTGAATTATCATATATGAAAAAAAAAAGTGAGAAAAAAGTTATAACATGACCTTTTTATGGTAACGTTTGGTTCATATGTAGCTCAAACTTGATGGTGAGGTTTATGGTATTACTGTCTTGAGGTTTAATGATGGGAAATAGATTTAAACGGATTTAGAGAAGAAAGTTTTTCCAACATGTTCGAGAAGATTTCAACTAAAGTTTCAGATCTGACCAGTAAAGTGGAGACATGAACATCCAAACGTACTCAGAATAATCTGAAATTTGGTAGGAGTATCATAGAGACGTGGAACTAAGTTTTGGTAGAAAAGCATCAAATTTCGAGTTCAGAAGGTCAAATGAACGACGTTGTTTCGGGTAGTTAATTCGTAGATTTATGGAGCTATGCTTGGTTAATGTTAGTAAGTTTAAATTTCTTGCTTTTTTAACCACATAATAATGAATGTTTTACATAAAAGAAGATGGAGAGGATGAGGAAGAAAGTGAAGAAGATATATGCCATGCTCGTTTGCCTGTCGCTGATGACTGAAACCAGCGAGAGCGACTAAAAGTTATTCGTTTGCCTGTCGTTGGTTAAGCGACTAATCGCAGCGACAGTCGCCAGCGACCAGCGACCGCAATTTCCAGTCGCTGAAATTTTTGGCGACCAGTCGCTACATTTGGTCGCTGAATCCAGAGACAGGCAAACGAACAACTTAGCGATCGAAAAATATAAATTAAAAAATAATCAAAAATAAATTTTATTAAATTAAATATAATGAACACTAAACTTAATTAAATATAATTAAATAAATTTATACAAAACTAAAATAAATTAAACCGAATTAGATTCAAATAAATAAAATTAAATATAATAGAAATAACTTGTTAAATTAAAATAAAATATTATTAAATTGAAATTAATCTTATTAAATTAAAATATAAAATTCAAAAATTATAATCAAATTAAATTTGATAAAATTAAAGTAAAGAAGATGGAGAGGATGAGGAAGAAAATGAGGAAGATAAAGAGGAAGAGGAAGAGTATAAGGAAGAAGCGAAAAGTAACGATGACAACGACAGTGCAAAATTGACAATGCAGATGACGAGAAGAAATATGAAGTGTAAAAAACGATGAATGTGAAGTGAAATCCGAAGACATAGGTCTTGGTGGCCGATTGAATATGAGAAAACAAGATTGATTCATGATTCTTTTGATAAGATCTTATTCTTAAACACTATTGAGTTTTATAATTGTGCATTTGAAAGAAATTTTTTTGTTTTAATAGTAATTTAAAAACTATCATCAATCCTATATAATATTTACCAAAATATATCAAATAAACTCACGCGAGCGCAGTAGTTGACTAAGGTAGTTGTTCACTTCACCCTCTGAAGTTAAAAAATATATCAAATATAGAAACATTAATTAACAAAAAAATGTATATAGAAGAATGTATTATTTAGGAAAAAAAATAAAAATCTTACATGTCACCGATTCTCCTAGGATTCGCTCATTCGACTTTTTCAAATATTTCTTCGCATGTTTCTTACATATCGCCGCCATATCTGGCTTACGACGTATTTCAACATCACCAGGTGGACAAATCAAATGGCGCATTATTGGAATAGTGTCCAACATTTTTTTGTCGCCAATTATTGGGAGCGCAGATTTTTTCTCGGTGGGTTTGGATAAAGTATGAGCATAAGCAAACAAATCAACCAAATCCTTTACGGTTTTATCAACCAAATCATTTGCTTGTTTATGAGAGGAAGTTGAGGCAATCGAGAAAGGGAGGTGAGGAAAAAGAAAAAAAAATCCGGATCTATTCTCTGTTTCGTCCGATGTTCAATCACATAATAATGAATGTTTTACATAAAAGAAGATAGAGAGGATGAGGAAGAAAGTGAGAAAGATAAAGAGGAAGAGGAAGAGTATAAGAAAGAAGCCAAAAGTAACGATGACAACGACAATGCAAAATTGACAATGAAGATGACGAGAATAAATATGAAGTATAAAAAACGATGAATGTGAAGAGAAATACGTAGACATAGGTTTTGGTCGCCAATTGAATATGAGAAAACAAGATTGATTCATGATTCTTTTGATATGATCTTATTCTTAAACACAATTCAGTTTTATAACTGTGCATTTGAAAGGAAAATTTTGTTTTAATAGTAATTTAAAAACTATCATCAATCCTATATAATATTTACCAAAATATATCAAATAAACTCACGCGAGCGCAGTAGTTGACTAAGGTAGTTGTTCACTTCACCCTCTGAAGTTAAAAAATATATCAAATATAGAAACATTAATTAACAAAAAAATGTATATAGAAGAATGTATTATTTAGGAAAAAAAATAAAAATCTTACATGTCACCGATTCTCCTAGGATTCGCTCATTCGACTTTTTCAAATATTTCTTCGCATGTTTCTTACATATCGCCGCCATGTCTGGCTTACGACGTATTTCAACATCACCAGGTGGACAAATCAAATGGCGCATTATTGGAATAGTGTCCAAAATTTTTTTGTCGCCAATTATTGGGAGCGCAGATTTTTTCTCGGTGGGTTTGGATAAAGTATGAGCATAAGCAAACAAATCAACCAAATCCTTTACGGTTTTATCAACCAAATCATTTGCTTGTTTATGAGAGGAAGTTGAGGCAATCGAGAAAGGGAGGTGAGGAAAAAGAAAAAAAAATCCGGATCTATTCTCTGTTTCGTCCGATGTTCAATCACATAATAATGAATGTTTTACATAAAAGAAGATAGAGAGAATGAGGAAGAAAGTGAGAAAGATAAAGAGGAAGAGGAAGAGTATAAGAAAGAAGCGAAAAGTAACGATGACAACGACAATGCAAAATTGACAATGAAGATGACGAGAATAAATATGAAGTGTAAAAAACGATGAATGTGAAGAGAAATACGTAGACATAGGTTTTGGTCGCCAATTGAATATGAGAAAACAAGATTGATTCATGATTCTTTTGATATGATCTTATTCTTAAACACAATTCAGTTTTATAACTGTGCATTTGAAAGGAAAATTTTGTTTTAATAGTAATTTAAAAACTATCATCAATCCTATATAATTTTTACCAAAATATATCAAATAACCCACGCGAGCGCAGTGGTTGACTAAGGTAGTTGTTCACTTCACCATCTGAAGTTAAAATATGTGTATCAAATACAAAAACATTAACTAACAAAAAAAATGTTTATCGAATAATATATTATTTAGGGAAAAAAAATTAAATCCTACATGTAACTAATTCTCTTGGGATTCGCTCATTCGACTTTTCCAAATATTTCTTCGCATGTTTCTTACATATCGCCGCCATATCTGGCTTACGACGTAATTCAACATCACAGGGTGGACAAATCAAATTGCGCAGTATTGGAATAGTCTCACCTTTTTTCGTCGACAATTACTTTGAGCGCACAACTTTTCTCGGTGGGTTTGCATAAAATATGAGCATAAGCAAACAGATACCCCAAATCGTTTACTAATATATCAACCAAATCATTTTCTTGTTTATCAAAGGAAGTTGAGGCAATTGAGAAAGGGAGGTGAGGAAAAAAAAATCCGGATTTATTTTTGTTCCGTCCGTTGTTCAATCACATAATAATGAATGTTTTACATAAAAGAAGAGGGAGAAGATGAGGAAGAAAGTGAGGAAGATAAAGAGGAAGAGAAAGAGTATATGGAAGAAGCGAAAAGTAACGATGACAACGACAATGCAAAATTGACAATGCAGATGACGAGAATAATTATGAAGTGTAAGAAACGATGAATGTGAAGAGAAATACGGAGACATAGGTCTTGGTCGCCAATTGAATATGAGAAAACAAGATTGATTCAAGATTCTTTTGATATGATCTGATTCTTAAACACAATTGAGTTTTATAATTGTGCATTTGAAAGAAAAATGTTGTTTTAATAGTAATTTAAAAACTATCATCAATCCTATATAATTTTTACCAAAATATATCAAATAAACCCATGCGAGCGCAGTGGTTGACTAAGGTAGTTGTTCACTTCACCATATGAAGTTAAAAAATGTATATCAAATACAGAAACTTTAACTAACAAAAAAATGTATATAGAATAATGTATTATTTAGAAAAAAATCTTACATGTAACCGATTCACCTGGGAGTCGCTCATTCGACTTTTCCAAATATTTTTTCGCATGTTTCTTACATATCGCCGCCATATCTGGCTTACGACGTATTTCAACATCACCGGGTGGACAAATCAAATTGCGCATTATTGGAATAGTGTCCAACATTTTTTCGTCGCCAATTACTGTGAGGGCACATTTTTTATCGATGTGTTTGGATAAAATATGAGCATAAGCAAACAAATAAACCAAATCCTATACTGTTTTATCAACCAAATCATTTTCTTGTTTATGAGAGTAAGTTGAGGCAATCGAGAAAGGGAGGAGAGGAAAAGAAAAAAATCCGGATCTATTCTCTGTTCAGTCTGTTGTTCAATCACATAATAATGAATTTTTTACATAAAAGAAGATGGAGAGGAAGAGGAAGAAAGTGAGGAAGATAAAGAGGAAGAGGAAGAAGCGAAAAGTAACGATGACAACGACAATGCAAAATTGACAATGCAGATGAAGAGAAGAAATATGAAGTGTAAGAAACGATGAATGTGAAGAAAAATACGAAGACATAGGTCTTGGTGGCCAATTGAATATTAGAAAACAAGATTGATTCATGATTCTTTTGATAAGATCTTTGTAACACCCCGATTTCAGGAATATGGTGGTGCATGCGAAGAGGTTTAAAAGAATTGATTTGGCCTCCTATGTCACCAAAGTGCACTTATCTTTTCGGTCAACCGTCCTGAGAGAACTCCACAGTTAAGCGTGCTTGGGCTGGAGTAGTTTCGGATGGGCGACCTTCCGGGAAGTGACTGTCGGAACTGTGTGATTGAGGACAAAACACAGAGAAAGATCATGTGGTGATATGTAGGGTCGGTAAACAAGTCTTTAAAGCCTCCCGGACGTAGCGACCGGCTGTCGGACAGGGGTGGACCCATTAAGAAAAGGTGGCGGTCGGGGCGTTACAATCTTATTCTTAAACACTATTGAGTTTTATAAATGTGCATTAGAAAGGAAAATTTTTGTTTTAATAGTAATTTAAAAACTATCATCAATCCTATATAATTTTCACCAAAATATATCAAAAAAACCCACGTGAGCGTAGGTAGTTGTTCACTTCACCATCTGAAGTTAAAAAATGTATATCAAATACAGAAACATTAACTAACAAAAAAAATGTATATAGAATAATGTATTATTTAGGGAAAAAAATAAAATCTTACATGTAACAGATTCTTCTGGGATTCACTCTTTCGACTTCTCCAAATATTTCTTCGCATGTTTCTTACATATCGCTGCCATATCTTGCTTACGACGTAATTCAACATCACCGGGTGGACAAATCAAATTGCGCATTATTGGAATAGTGTCCAACATTTTTTCGTCGCCAATTACTGTTAGCGCACATTTTTTCTTGGTGGCTTTGGATAAAATATGAGCATAATCAAACAAATCAACCAAATCCTTTACTGTTTTATCAACGAAATCATTTGCTTGTTTATGAGAGGAAGTTGAGGCAATCGAGAAAGAGAGCTGAGGAAAAGAAAAAAAATCGGATCTATTGTCTGTTCAGTCCGTTGTTCAATCACATAATAATGAATGTTTTACATAAAAGAAGATGGAGAGGATGAGGAAGAAAGTGAGGAAGATAAAGAGGAAGAGGAAGAAGCAAAAAGTAACGATGACATCGACAATGCAAAATTGACAATGCAGATGAGGAGAAGAAATATGAAGTGTGATATTTCGTGGATTTTACCGTTTTTAACCATGATATATGTATTGTTTTAAGAGTCTTTTTGTTGTTTCTAGAGTCTTTTTGAGTCTTTTCAGGTTTTTACACATTCGAGACTAAGTTGGAGATTATGGATCATTCTGGAGCAAAACCGGGAAGTTATGCTGCGCGAGCAATCCGGAGACGAAAATTCGTGCAAGTGTCGAACGACGTCACCCCTGGTGTCGGTCGACACCAATATCTGACGGCAATGCAATTTGGAGTCTTTTTGAAGTTATGAAAGTCTGCAGAATTGCCCAAGAACTTTGACCTATTTTCAAAGAAGTCTCTGCACGTTTTTAAGAACATATAAATAGATTTTTAGGGTTTTGTTTTAGACCTATCTTTGAGATCTTTAGATCTCTCATATTCTCATTCTGTTGTATTTTTTGGGAGCTTGAACCCTTTGGGAGATAATTGGAGAGAGCTCCTCCAGAGAAGATTTCTTAAACTCTTTTACTTCTTCTCTTAATTTCTTTATGCTTTCTATTCATAACATGTTGTTTGTTTCAATCTCCATGTCTGAGTAGTTTGCTTGTTAGGTTTAGGGATTCTCATTAGGGATTTAGATGAACTAGTAAATTGATAACATGTTAGGATTAATCCATAGTGTTCTTCATCTAGGTTGTTCTTAATGCTTGTTCTAGAGTAGCTAACTAGAACCTGATCTTAGGATAATAGGTATTTGATCCGAGAGGGCACCTGTTACTGGAACTACCTTAGATGAGCCTGGTTTATAGGTGTATAATAAGAATCGGCCTATCTACTAAGGTGAACATATCAAACCTGAATTTAATGCTAGTCTAGATCTAGGAATTCGCATCGAGAGGTGGAATTACTGATATTAGACTTGTTAGTTAGCGCATCGAGAGGTGGTTAGCTATTCATTAGTGTTTTGAGTTCTAGAACGGTTCGTTAAATAATCTTAATTAATTTGCTAGATTTACTATTAGATTATTTCCTGAGAAATCCCTAAGCCTAACGTTTTCCCCATATGATTTACATCTCAATTTTAATTACTTGTTTTATTTAATTTACAATCTTTTCTGTTTAGCTTAATTCAAAACCTGTTAGTCTATTGTGTGAACACGAGAGCTTTGTGGATTTCGACCATAAAGTACTGCAATCGATCTCTTATTTGAGAGAGTAGTCTTAGGTCTTAATTTGACTCACATCAAATTTGGCGCCGTTGCCAAAGTTCTCTTTGCTTCACCATTAGATTAGTTGTAGGATTTAGTCTAAACTTTTCTTTTTTTTTGTTACTCACGTGATTTTTATTTCTTTTGTTTCTTGTGTTTCAGGGACTTAAGGAATTCAATCACAACAATCAGATGTACGATATCTACGAGAGTGTCGAGCGACACCATCAGGGTGTCGATCGACACCACACGGGCAACAGGCCGATGACTCTTGGTGACTTCAACAGGCCCGACATGTTCTATGAGAATTGGCGTGCAATTAGACCCCTTGCGTTTGAAGAAGCGATTTAGGTCTCCAACCTGCATTTTATACTCTTGTGAGTCAGCACCCGTTTCACGGTCTTCCACATGAACAACCAATGGATCACATCGAGAGGTTTGAAGATTTGGTTTCAATCATTAAGGCACGGGTTGTATCAGAGGACTATCTACTTCGCATGCTCTTCCCCTACTCTCTTGCTGGGGAAGCAGCTTCTTGGCTTAAGGAGTTGATTCCAGGATCTTTGACAACTTGGCAACAGACAAAGATGGCTTTTCTGAGGAATTTCACCAAGAACTATGGATCTTCTTCTTACCAAGCCCTCCCTCCACCCACTTCTGTTAGTAAAATAGAATCCATGCTGGAACAGATTCAGGAGAGTTTGCAGAGAACCTTAGAGCGATTCCCACGGATTGAGAACAATCTCACAACTACTTGTCATGCTGTTTTGATGGAAGACGAGGATGAGTTCGTTGAAATTGAGGAGAATGATGTTGATTTACTAGTTGCAGAGGCAGTGTCAACCGACACCAGTTCAGAAATCCAAGAAATCAAACTATGATGAAGCAGAATCAACTTGGTTCGACGCTGATTTACAGGACGACTCTACACACAATATTAGTGTCGACCAACACCACCTGGGTGTCGATCGACACTCCTCCGATACAGAAGCAGAATCGACGTTTGACGGAGCAGAATCGAGGGAGCTCGACACAAAGGAGTCGATGCCAGATAGTAGTGTCGACCAACACTCACCTAGTGTCGATCGACATTGAATACGAATTGCACCATATGCTCTTGTGTTTTCACCGCAGCCTAAGAAGTCCGAGCAAGAGATACGGGAACATCAATGCAGATGGAAGCTGGAATGGCTTTTTAGTGCATTACCCTTTGATGATCACTGTAAGCTTGAAGTTCCACTTCAAAGATATGTCAAGAAGATGATTACTAATGGTGTCAGTGCTGAGGATCTAAGCTTGCTTACCAAAGACATCAGTGCAATCCTGGTGTATGAGGATCCAGAGAAGAAGCCGAACAAGAGGCAAACAGTGGCTATATCCGAATTAGTCAGTGCCATGATTCAGTGTAGAATCCCAGAGAAGTTGCCTGATCCAGGAAGCTTTGTACTCGATTGCTCCATATCTACAGGAAGATTTCCTCATTCTCTTTATGATCTTGGCTCTTGCATCAACTTGATGCCCCATTCTGTTGCTGTAAAACTTGGGATGACAGATTTTAGGCCTACCAAGATTGCCCTTCTCTTAGCTGATCGATCAAAGAGAATCCCTGAAGGTGTCTTAGAAGACGTTCTAGTGCAAATTGGAGAATGCTTGATTCCAACCGACTTCGTGGTTTTGGAATATGAAGAAGAACCTCCAGATGCTCTTATTTTGGGGAGATCGTTCATAGCTACTGCTGGTGCTCAGATTGACGTGAAACAAGGCCGAATTTCTCTACATGTGTGTGATGTGGTTATGAATTTTGATATGGACAAGCTGAGGAAGCCACCCACCATTGATGGTCAAGCATTTTATGTAGAGACCTCCACAGACATTACTGCTGGGTATGTCAAGGAGTTGGATTCTGTTGAGGAAGTGACTTTGAAAGCTGCTAAGCTTGAGGATTGGAGTGGTGACCATCTGTTCAACACTAGGCTCCAGGATGAGGTACATATCAGTGATAAGCTGCTACAGGATGATGTTTTTCTTATGGAGACACAGATTGCTGAGTTCGGTTGCAGGATCAGCGCAGAAATCCGAGCTGCAGACTCAGTATCGGTCGACACCAGACTCGACGAGACGGTCAATTTTCGACCACACCTTCTCGCAGTCGACACGAAGAGTCGACACAATGCACTGGTGTCGATCGACACCACTACCAGTGTCAGTCGACACCCCAGATGAGCTGAATCAGAGTTGTCCGTCTAAGCTGTTTTTTGGGGTGAAATCACTGCTATAAGTCCAGAAACTGTTGTCATGTCAACCACTGCACCCCTCCTACTCCATCCTCCTCCTGAACAGTTAAGGTACTCACGTTCTCCACCTAAACCTCCTGATTTCATCAATAAGACTTTTAAAATTTTCAAGACTGTTTCACGGTTAAGCAAGCCACGAGTTTCTCGTCGAGCACTTGTTCGTTCTTTTGATGATTGTGCATGCAAACGGAGTATCCCACCCATACCTAAGTCTCACCGTGCTGTTTTTCCTCACTTCCTTGGACAACCTCATGCACCGACTGCTTACACACCACCATGGCTGATTAGACGATTTTCCAGGAAGTATTTGTTGCCACCATCTGATCCACCTGATGCCAGAATCCCGACATAGTCAAGCTAATGACTGAAAATAAGCGCTTAGTGGGAGGCAACCCACTGGTATGTTTTTCATTTTTCTTTGTTTTATTTTTCTTTTTCTTTTCATTATTTTTCGCCAACTTCGGGTTTGAATTCCATTGGAGACAGTGTCGTTTATGTCTGGGGGAGGCAGTTACTAATTATGTTTTTCTTTGAGTCTTATTCTTATTTTTCTTTCTCTTTTGAGTCGTTTTATTGAGTCAAAATTTTGTTGGAAATTATGGTCTTTTTCTCTAGAATATTGCCTGATTAGTTTAATGCTGCAGATTCAATTCAATCCGACTAATGGAAAATCCAAAGAGTTAATCAATAGACCAGAGGACATCCACGTTTCCAACACAATCCGCTAAAGTCTGAGCAAAGTTCATGATCTTCACCTCGCCTGTAAGGTTAGTATTCTCAGAACTTGACTCCTCGTTCATACCTGATAAATGAGACCAATGTGGAAAAAGATGGTATTTCTCTCCCTTATACATAAAAAAAAAAGATTGAGATGATTTTTTTTTGGAGTAAAGAGATAGGAAAATTTCCCGTGATCTCATTATTTTACTTCAAGAGGAATGATCACACGAAGGTTGGAAGCGAGGTTAGGAACATTTCTGATGATACCATTATTCGCTTACACCTTTGTCAAAAATAAAAAAATGTTCGAAAAAGAATAAGTCTGGGAGAGAGAAAAAATACCAAAGAATTATTAAAATGGTTGATTTATCATGGTATAGTACGGGAATGAGTTTAGAAGGTTCTTGAATACTGATTTTATTGATGAGATTTATGTGATGAGGGCTATAGGAAATAGTTGTGGAATTTGGTTTGGAATTTGGAATGTTGAGAATGCTTGCGGAGAATTACATGGTGGTTAGGATTTGATGCCATCTGCTAGGCATTTGGATTTGGTTTGAATGATCAAGGTAATAGGCTAGAAAAATAGGGAGTTTTTATGTTTTCAAACTTCTTCCATGGGTTCGGTCTTTGTGTTTTGCTTGAGGGCAAGCAAAAGCTAAGTCTGGGGGAGTTGATATTTCTTGGATTTTACCGTTTTTAACCATGATATATGTATTGTTTTTAGAGTCTTTTTGTTGTTTCTAGAGTCTTTTTGAGTCTTTTCAGGTTTTTACACGTTCGGGACTAAGTTGGAGATTATGGATCATTCTGGAGCAAAACCAGGAAGTTATGCTGCGCGAGCAATCCGGAGACGAAAATACGTGCAAGTGTCGAACGACACCACCCCTGGTTAATTTCTTTATGCTTTCTATTCATAACATGTTGTTTGTTTCAATCTCCATGTCTGAGTAGTTTGCTTGTTAGGTTTAGGGATTCTCATTAGGGATTTAGATGAACTAGTAAATTGATTACCTATTAGGATTAATCCATAGCGTTCTTCATCTAGGTTGTTCTTAATGCTTGTTCTAGAGTAGCTAACTAGAACCTGATCTTAAGATAATAGGTATTTGATCCGAGAGGGCACCTGTTACTGGAACTACCTTAGATGAGCATGGTTTATAGGTGTGTAATAAGAATCGGCCTATCTACTAAGGTGAACATATCAAACCTGAATTTAAGGCTAGTCTAGATCTAGGAATTCGCATCGAAAGGTGGAATTACTGATATTAGACTTGTTAGTTAGCGCATCTAGAGGTGGTTAGCTATTCATTAGTGTTTTGAGTTCTAGAACGGTTCGTTAAATGATCCTAATTAATTTGCTAGATTTACTATTAATTTATTTCCTGAGAAATCCCTAAGCCTAACGTTTTCCCCATCTGATTTACATCTCAATTTTAATTACTTGTTTTATTTAATTTACCATCTTTTCTGTTTAGCTTAATTCAAAACCTGTTAGTCTATTGTGTGAACACGAGAGCTTTGTCGATTTCGACCCTAAAGTACTGCAATCGATCTCTTATTTGAGAGAGTAGTCTTAGGTCTTAATTTGACTCACATCAAAGTGTAAGAAACGATGAATGTGAAGAAAAATACAAAGACATAGGTCTTGGTGGCCAATTGAATATTAGAAAACAAGATTGATTCATGATTCTTTTGATAAGATCTTATTCTTAAAAACTATTGAGTTTTATAATTGTGCATTTGAAAGGAAAATTTTTGTTTTAATAGTAATTTAAAAAATATCATCAATCCTTTAAAATTTTTACCGAAATATATCAAATAAACCCACGCGAGCGCAGTAGTTGACTAAGGTAGTTGTTCACTTCACCATCTGAAGTTAATAAATGTTTATCAAATACAGAAACATTAACTAACAAAAAAAATGTATATAGAATAATGTATTATTTAGGGGAAAAAATTAAAATCTTACATGTAACCGATTCTCCTGGGATTCGCTCATTCGACTTCTCCAAATATTTTTTCGCATGTTTCTTACATATCGAAGCCATATCTAGCTTATGACGTATTTCAACATCACCGAGTGGACAAATCAAATTGCGCATTATTGGAATAGTGTCCAACATTTTTTCATAGCCAATTACTGTGAGGGCACATTTTTTATCGGTGTGTTTGGATAAAATATGAGCATAAGCAAACAAATAAACCAAATCCTATACTGTTTTATCAACGAAATCATTTTCTTGTTTATGAGAGGAAGTTGAGGCAATCGAGAAAGGGAAGAGAGGAAAAGAAAAAAAATCCGGATCTATTCTCTGTCCAGTCCGTTGTTCAATCACATAATAATGAGTGTTTTACATAAAATAAGATGGGGAGGATGAGGAAGAAAGTGAAGAAGATAAAGAGGAAGAGGAACAATATAAGGAAGAAGAGAAAAGTAACGATGACAACGACAATGCAAAATTGAAAATGCAGATGACGAGAAGAAATATGAAGTGTAATAAACGATGAATGTGAAGAGAAATATGAAAACATAGGTCTTGGTGGCCAATTGAATATGAGAAAACAAGATTGATCATGATTCTTTTGATAAGAACTTATTCTTAAACACTATTGAGTTTTATAATTGTGGATTTGAAAGGAAAATTTTGTTTTAATTGTAATTTAAAAAATATCATCAATCCTATATAATTTTTACCAAAATATATCAAATAAACCCATGCGAGCGCAGTAGTTGACTAAGGTAGTTGTTCATTTCACCATCTGCAGTTAAAAAATATATATCAAATACATAAATATTAACTAACAAAAAAATATGTATATAGAATAATGTATTATTTAGGGAAAAAAATTAAAATTAAAATCTTACATGTAACTGATTCTCCTGGAATTCGCCCATTCGACTTCTCCAAATATTTCTTCGCATGTTTCTTACATATCGCCTCCATATCTGGCTTACGACGTATTTCAACATCACCGGGTGGACAAATGAAATTGCGCATTATTGGAATAGTGTCCAACATTTTTTCGTCGCCAATTACTGTGAGCGCACATTTTTCTCGGTGGCTTTGAATAAAATATGAGCATAAGCAAACAAATCAACCAAATCCTTTACTGTTTTATCAACCAAATCATTTGCTTGTTTATGAGAGGAAGTTGAGGCAATCGAGAAAGGGAGGTGAAGAAAAGAAAAAAAATCCAGATCTATTTTCTATTTAGTCCGCTGTTCAATCATTTGTGAACACTGTTTTCTGTTCATTCCGTTGTAACATGAAAACCTTCGAGTAAATTAGGGTTTCTGAAGTTGATAGGCAATTACCACTATTCCCCGTATGTGCAAAAATTGAATATCTATACTATTAATTGAGAATGAGGGGCATGCAAAATGCCAAGCCAATTTAGCCAATTTCAATTTGGTCGGCTGGCTTAGTGATATATCACGGATTTTACCGATTTTAGCCGTGATATATGTATTGTTTTTAGAGTCTTTTTGTTGTTTCTAGTGTCTTTTTGAGTCTTTTCAGGTTTATTCACGTTCGGGACCAATTTGGAGATTTTGGATCATTCTGGAGCAAAATCCAGGTACTGACAATCACCAGCTTCACTGGTTGATAGTCGTTGTATGCAAACTCGATCAAAAGGACATCAGAACCTGCTTTTCAACGAGAACATTGACCGTGTTACTCGTGAATTAAGGGAATAGATACAAACATACGCTATGGCTGATGACCAGAACCCAGAACTACCAACCAACATTGGTGCAGGCGATGCTCCACGCAACTACAATCGGCGTAATGGCATTGTGATTCCACCAGTGCAGAACAACAACTTTGAGATCAAGAGTGGTCTCATTGCCATGGTTCAGGGCAACAAGTTTCACGGCCTCTCCATGAAGGATCCACTCGATCACCTGGACGAGTTTGATAGGCTCTGCAGCCTAACAAAAATCAACGGAGTCAGTGAAGATGGATTCAAGCTCCGGTTGTTCCCATTCTCCTTGGGTGACAAAGCACATATCTGGGAAAAGAATCTTCCACATGGATCCATCACATCTTGGGATGATTGCAAGAAAGCCTTTCTTCCAAAATTCTTCTCCAACGCAAGAACTGCTAGACTCCGCAATGAGATCTCCGGTTTTGCACAAAAGAATGGAGAAAGCTTCTGTGAAGCCTGAGAGCGCTTCAAAAGCTACACCAACCAATGCCCTCATCACGGCTTCAGTAAAGCCTCTTTGCTCAGCACTCTCTACAGAGGCGCTCTTCCACAGATCAGAATGCTTCTAGATACCGCGAGCAATGGGAATTTCCAAAACAAAGTTGTCGCTGAAGGTTGGGAATTGGTTGAGAACTTAGCTCAGTCAGATGGAAATTACAACGAGGACTGCGGCAAGACCATCAGAGGAACAACTGACTGGGATGATAAACACAAGAAAGAGATGAAAGCTCTTAATGAGAAATTGGATAGGATTCTCCTTGGCCAGCAGAAGCATGTGCACATTCTAGTTGATGACGAGCAGTATCAAGTCCAAGATGGGGAGGGGAACCAGTTAGAAGAGATCAGTTACATCAACAATCAAGGTGGCTACAAAGGCTATAACAACTTCAAGACTAATAACCTTAACCTTTCTTACCGCAGCACCAACGTTGCTAATCCACATGATCAAGTGTATCCTCCACAACAACAGCAGCACCAGCATAAACCTTTTGTACCTTACAACCAAGGTTTTGTTCTGAAGCAACAATTTCAGGAAAACTACCAGCAGCAAACTTCACCTGGGTTTGCACCTCAGCAACACCAAGGTCTTGCTGCTCCAAACTCTGACATGAAACAAATGCTACAACAGCTTCTCCAAGGACAAGCATCTGGCTCCATGGAGATTGCTAAGAAGATATCTGAATTACACAATAAGCTGGACTGTAGCTACAATGACCTGAATGTAAAAGTGGAGGCATTGAATTCCAAAGTCCGATACTTGGAGGGACAATCTGCATCTTCTTCTGCTCCAAAACCTACTGGCCAACTTCCAGGCAAAGCAATTCAGAATCCTAAAGACTACGCTCAGGCTCATGCTATCACCCTGCGCAGTGGAAAAGAACTTCCAACTAGAGAGGGACCTAAGGCAGTCACTGAGGACAGTGAAGAGCAAGGTGGAGAGGATTTCAATCTCAATGAAGATCAAGCTGACAAGCCAACTGAAGTACTCGACCCTCCACTCGACCATGTTACTCGACCACCAATTCCAGTAACATCATCCACTGCTCCAAAACCAGTTGCTGCTAGGAACAAGGAGAAGGTCTTCGTTCCTCCTCCCTACAAACCCCCACTTCCATTTCCTGGTCGTCACAAGAAAGCATTGGCAGATAAGTATAGAGCTATGTTTGCCAAGAACATTAAGGAAGTCGAACTAAGGATACCTCTTGTTGATGCTCTCGCACTTATTACGGATTCCCACAAGTTTTTGGAAGACCTTATCATGGAGAGAATTCAAGAGGTGCAAAGAATGGTAGTATTGAGTCATGAATGCAGTGCTATTATACAGAAGAAGATCATTCCATAGAAGCTTCGTGATCCTGGTTCATTTACTCTACCATGCTCTTTAGGTCCATTAGCTTTTAACAAATGCTTATGTGATTTAGGAGCATCAGTCAGTCTCATGGCGCTCTCTCTTGCTAAGAGATTGGGGTTCACTCAATACAAGTCTTGCAACATATCCCTTATTCTGGCTGACAGATCTGTAAGGATCCCTCATGGGCTGCTTGAAGACTTACGAATCAGGATTGGAGTTGTGGAGATACCTACTGAATTTGTAGTGCTTGAGATGGATGAAGAACCCAAAGATCCTTTGATTTTGGGAAGACCTTTTTTAGCAACTGTTGGAGCTATCATCGATGTCAAGAAGGGGGAGATCGATCTGAACCTTGGCAAAGATCTTAAAATGACCTTTGACATAAAGGATGCAATGAGGAAGCCTACTATAGAAGGGTAACTCTTTTGGATTAAAGAGATGGATCGATTAGCCGATCAGTTACTGGAGGAGCTTGCAGAAGAAGACCACCTCAAGAGTGCTTTGACCAAGAATGGTGAAGATGGGTTTCTACATTTGTAGACTTTGGGTTATCAGAAGCTGTTAGACTCACACAAAGCAGTAGAAGAGTCATAATACTTTGAGGAATTGAATGGGTCAGCAACAGAGGTAATGGCAGTGAATGAAGAAAGATCAACACAGGCTCAACCTGCTCACTCGAAGACATACTCGACTGAGCACTCGACCACAACAGCTGACATCCCTGCGGAGCTGATCATTTCAACTTCAGATGACTGGTCTGAACTCAAGGCACCAAAGGTTGAACTAAAACCGCTTCCTAAAGGGCTCAGGTATGCGTTCCTAGGTAGTAACTCTACATATCCTGTCATTGTGAATGATGAATTAACTAATGAACAAGTGCATCTTCTGTTAACTGAACTGAAAAAGTATAGGAGAGCCATTGGTTATTCACTTGATGATATAAAGGGCATTTCACCTAGTTTATGCACACATCGCATTCATCTTGAAAATGAATCTTATTCGAGCATTGAACCTCAAAGGAGATTGAATCCTAACTTGAAAGAAGTTGTAAAGAAGGAGATACTTAAACTATTGGAAGCAGGTGTAATTTACCCTATTTCCGACAGCACTTGGGTATCTCCAGTTCATTGTGTTCCCAAGAAAGGAGGGATGACTGTTGTAAAAAATGATAAAGATGAGCTCATACCTACTAGGACTATAACTGGGCATAGAATGTGCATTGACTATAGGAAGTTGAATTCTGCATCTAGGAAAGATCATTTTCCACTTCCATTCATTTATCAAATGCTAGAAAGGTTAGCTTATCACCCTTACTATTGCTTTCTAGATGGTTATAGTGGATATTTCCGGATACCTATTCATCCTAATGATCAAGAAAAAAACCACGTTTACATGATCATATGGAACCTTTGCGTATAAAAGAATGCTTTTTGGTCTCTGTAATGCAACAGCTACATTTCAGCGATGCATGACCTCTATCTTCTCGGATTTAATTGAGGAGATGGTTGAGGTATTCATGGATGACTTTTCCGTGTATGGCTCTTCTTTCTCCTCTTGTTTGTCAAATCTGTGCAGGGTGCTTTCTGGGTGTGAGGAGACAAACCTGGTGCTCAATTGGGAAAAATGCCACTTTATGGTCAGAGAAGGCATTGTGTTAGGACACAAGATCTTAGAGAAGGGTATAGAGGTTGACAAAGCAAAGATTGAGGTCATGGTGCAGCTGCAACCACCGAGGAGTGTCAAGGACGTAAGAAGTTTTCTGGGACATGCTGGGTTTTATAGAAGATTCATCAAGGATTTCTCCAAGCTGGCGAGACCAATGACAAGGCTGCTGTGTAAAGAAACAGAGTTTGATTTTGATGAAGAATGCCTGAAAGCTTTTCAACTCATCAAGGAAGCTCTAATTTCAGCTCCAATAGTCCAAGCTCCAAACTGGGACTATCCGTTTGAAATAATGTGTGACGCTTCAGACTACGCTGTTGGAGCAATATTGGGGCAAAAGATTGACAAGAAGCTCCATGTCATCTATTACGCAAGTAGAACAATGGATGATGCTCAGGTGAAGTATGCCACAACAGAGAAGGAGTTATTAGCAGTGGTTTTTGCATTTGAGAAGTTTAGAAGTTACTTGGTGGTTTCTAACGTCATAGTCTACACAGATCATGCAACCTTAAGGCACATTTATGCAAAGAAGGACACTAAACCGAGGCTGTTGAGATGGATACTACTACTGCAGGAATTTGATATGGAGATAGTAGACAAGAAAGGCATTGAAAATGGAGTAGCTGATCACTTATCAAGGATGAGGATTGATGATGAAGTCCCCATTGATGATTCAATGCCAGAAGAGCAACTTATGGTTTTAGAATTCTTAGGAAAAAGTTACAGAGGGAATGAGTATCACCAATTGCTTGCTGTTGAAGGAAGATCTCCATGGTATGCTGATCATGTAAATTATTTGGCCTGCGGAGTAGAACCTCCCAACCTGACCAGTTATGAGAAGAAGAAGTTTTTCAGAGATATCAACCACTACTACTGGGATGAACCTTATCTGTACAAGAAAGGATCGGAAGGTCTCTTTAGAAGGTGCATTTCTGAGGCGGGAGTACAAGGAGTGCTGGAACACTGCCATGGTTCTGCATATGGAGGGCATTTTGCAACCTTCAAAACAGTTCAGAAGGTATTACAGGCTGGACTTTGGTGGCCTTCCATGTTCAAAGATGCCCATGGATTCATAACCAAATGTGATCCCTGCCAGAGAATGGGGAATATATCTAGGAGGAATGAAATGCCACAGAACCCGATCTTGGAGGTTGAAGTTTTTGATGTTTGGGGAATCGATTTCATGGGTCCTTTCAATCCTTCTTCTCATGGAAATAAGTACATCCTAGTTGCAGTAGACTACGTCTCCAAATGGGTAGAAGCCATTGCATCACCAACTAATGATCATAAGGTGGTCCTGAATCTATATACAATAATTAAGTGATGAGTGATGGTGTTCCTGAATCTATATACAATAATCATAAGGTGGTCCTGAATCTATATACAAGATCATAATTTAAAAAACTCTTGATTGTTTTAGAATTTCTTTAAATAAAAGGTTTTCTCTTAAATCTATATACAATAATTAAATCTATATATTGTATATAGATTCAGGACCACCTTAAGCCATTGCATCACCAACTAAAGAAATTCCATGAAGCTTTTCAAAAGCATTATCTTCCCCAGATTTGGTGTTCCTAAGGCTGTGATAAGTGATGGTGGTTCTCATTTTGTCAACAAGATCTTTGAGAGCTTGTTAAAAAAGCATGGTGTGAAGCACAAGGTAGCTACTTCTTATCATCCTCAGACTAGTGGCCAAGTAGAAGTATCCAACCGTCAGATCAAAGCTATACTTGCTAGAGTTGTTGGTGTTTCAAAGAGAGATTGGTCTACAAAGTTGGATGATACACTTTGGGCTTACCGGACTGCTTACAAGACGCCTATAGGAAGAACTCCATTCCAGATGTTGTATGGGAAGTCATGTCACCTTCCAGTTGAGGTTGAATACAAAGCAATCTGGGCATCTGTAAGCCCATAGCGCGTCATCGAGCTTTGCAGACCAATCTTTCCTTGTAATCCCAACTGTCTTCTCTAGAATTGCTTTTATCTCCCTGTTGGAGATTTCTACTTGTCCGCTTGTCTGTGGATGATAAGGAGTGGCTACCTTGTGTTTTACTCCATGCTTCTTCAGAAGGTTCTCAAAAACCTTGTTGATAAAATGTTTCCCCCCGTCACTGATTACAACCTTGGGGACCCCAAATCTCGGGAAGATAATGGTCTTGAACAGCTTCAGCACAACTCTTGCATCATTGGTGGGACTAGCTATGGCTTCGACCCATTTTGGTACATAGTCCACTGCGACCAGTATGTACTTGTTTCCGTATGAAGAAGGAAACGGACCCATAAAATCTATTCCCCATACATCAAAAATCTCGACTTCCAAAATCGGATTCTGAGGCATCTCATTTCTTCTGCTGATGTTTCCCTTCCTTTGACATGAATCACATTTCGAGACAAAATCCTGAGCATCTTTGAACATTGTTGGCCACCAAAAACCTGCTTGAAGTATTTTTGATACTGTCTTGAATGTTGCAAAGTGACCACCATAGGTAGAGCCATGACAATGCAGCAAGATACCTTCAGCTTCATCTTCTGAGACGCATCGCCTATAGATCTTATCCTTGCAGAGAGTGTAGAGATAAGGCTCATCCCAGTAGAAATGGTTAATGTCCTTGAAGAACTTCTTCTTTTCATAACTTGACAGATTCGGAGGTTCTTCACCACTCACCAAGTAGTTGACGTAATCAGCATACCACGGAAGCTTATCTTCCATTGCACATACTTGAACGAGTGATTTTAGGGTTTGAGAGCTTTCATTCTTCTGGCATAGAGTCATCAATAGGGACCTCGTCTTCAATTCTCATTCTAGACAGATGATCCGCTACACCGTTCTCAATACCCTTCTTATCTACTATCTCCATGTCAAACTCTTGAAGCAGTAAGATCCATCTCAGCAGCCTAGGCTTGGTATCCTTCTTCGCATAGATATGCCTCAGGGCGGCATGATCAGTGTAGACTGTTACCTTAGATCCTACCAGGTAGCTCCTAAATTTCTCGAATGCAAATACCACAGCCAACAGTTCCTTCTCAGTAGTGGCATACCTCACTTGTGCATCATCCATCGTTCTCCTTGCGTAGTAGATCACATGCAGCTTCTTGTCGATCTTCTGGCCTAAAACTGTTCCTACTGCATAATCTGAAGCATCACACATGATCTCCAACGGGTAGTCCCAGTTCGGAGCTTGGACTATTGGAGCAGTAACCAAAGCTTCCTTGATCAACTTAAAGGCCGTCAGACATTCTTCATCAAATGTGAACTCTGTTTCCTTGCACAACAATCTGGTGAGCGGTCTGGCCAACTTGGAGAAATCCTTGATGAATCTTCTGTAAAACCCTGCATGCCCAAGAAAACTCCTGATGTCTTTGACAGTCTTTGGTGGCTGCAACTGCATCATCACATCAACCTTAGCCTTATCAACCTCTATCCCTCTCTCTGAAATCTTGTGTCCCAAAACGATGCCTTCTCTGACCATGAAGTGACATTTCTCCCAGTTCAGCACCAGGTTTGTCTCCTCGCATCTTTTGAGTACCCTGCACAAATTTAACAAACAAGAGGAGAAGGAAGAGCCATACACGGAAAAATCATCCATGAACACCTCAACCGTCTCCTCTATCAAATCGGAGAAAATAGGTCATACACCGCTGAAAAGTAGCAGGTGCGTTGCAAAGCCCAAAAGGCATTCGCTTGTAAGCAAAGGTACCATAAGGACATGTGAAGGTGGTTTTCTCTTGATCGTTTGGGTGGATAGGGATTTGAAAGAATCCGCTGTAACCATCTAGAAAACAATAGTAAGGGTGGTTTGCTAATCTCTCTAGCATTTGGTCAATAAAGGGTAATGGGAAGTGGTCTTTCCTAGAGGCTGCATTAAGCTTCCTATACTCGATACACATCCTATGTCCTGTTATGGTCCTAGTGGGTATCAGTTCGTCTTTAGAATTTTTAATGACTGTCATACCTCCCTTTTTGGGAACACAATGGAATGGAGATACCCAAGTGCTATCAGATATAGGGTAGATTATACCCGCGTCTAATAGTTTAAGTATCTCCTTTTTTACCACTTCTTTCAGGTTTGGATTTAATCTTCTCTGAGGTTCAATGCTAGAGTAGGATTCGATTTCTAAATGAATTCCATGGGTACATAGATTGGGCGAGATCCCTTTGATATCATCTAGTGAATATCCTATAGCTCTCCTATATTTTCTCAATTCAGTTAACAGCAGATTGACTTGATCAGTGTTCAGCTCATCAATGACAATCACAGGGTAAGTAGAATTCTGTCCAAGGAAAGCGTACCTTAGCCCTTTTGGCAGCAGTTTCAGGTCCACCTTGGGTGCCTTGAGTTCAGACCAGTCATCAGATGCTATGACAGAGCCATCAGAGGGAAGGACGTGATCGAGTATCTCGGTCGAGTAGACTGGATGGACTGTCTGTCGAGTGACGTGATCGAGTATATCCTCCTTCTTTACCTTTCCAACCAAATCTTCATACTCCTCTGGATTCTCAGCTTCTTTATGCATGTCTAACAGCTTCTAGTACCCCAAAGTTTCTAAGTGTAAGTCTCCTTCCTTGTTATCTCTTGTCAGAGCACTCTGTAGATGATCTTCTTCTGCTAGTTCTTCTAGTAATTCGTCAGCTAACATATCCATTTCTTCAATCCAGAAAACCTTTCCTTCTATTGCAGGCTTCTTCATGGTGTTGGTGATATCAAAGGTCATCTTGAGATCTTTCCCAAGGTTAAGATCGATCTTCCCCTTCTTGACATCAATTATAGCTCCAGCTGTAGCTAAAAACGGCCTTCCAAATATTAGAGGGTCCTTGGGTTCTTCATTCATCTCCAAAACCATGAAGTCTGTCGGCACTTCGACTCTGCCTATCATGACTGGTAAGTCTTCTAGCAGACCATGAGGTATTCTAATGGACCTGTCAGCTAGAATCAAGGATATGTTGCAGGATTTGTACTTGCTGAAACCAAGTCTCTTTGCCACAGAGAGAGGCATGAGACTCACAGATGCGCCTAGATCACAGAGGCATTTGCTGAAGGCTAAAGGACCTAGAGTGCAAGGCAGAGTAAAAGAACCAGGATCTCCCAATTTCTTGGGTATGATCTTCTTCTGGTTGATTGCACTACACTCGTGACTTAACACCACCATTCCTTGGACTTCTCTGATTCTCTCAGTAATCATATCCTTCACGTATTTATGGGAGTCTGGTATCAGCGCGAGACAGTCAACAATAGGCATAGTGACTTCAAGATCTTTGAGTTGTTTTTCCAGGAGAGTCTTGTACTTCTGTATCAGAACCTTCTTAAACCGACCAGGAAATGGGAGTGGAGGCTTGTAAGGTGGGGGAACGAAGACGTTTTCCTTGGTTTTGGTAGCAGCTGGTTTTTCAACAGATTCAGATGCTGCAGGAACTGGTGATCGAGTAGATGGATCGAGTATGGGCATTGGTGATCGAGTAGGTGGATCGAGTATGGGCTCCTTTGTTACCTTTTCAGCTGAATCTTCATTCTGACAGAAATCCTCCCCATCTTGTTCCACACTGTCCTCAGTGTTTTGTTTTGGACCTTCTCTCGGGGGTAATGCTTTACCGCTTCTGAGCGTGATAGCATGAGCATACTCATGTGGATTCTGGATTGATTTTCCTGAAAGTCCTGTAACCTTGGGAGCAGAGGTTGATGCAGTTTGGCCTTCCATGTATCTGATTTTTGAATTCAATGCTTCAACCTTGATGTTGAGATCGTTATAACTACAGTCCATCTTGTTGTTCATTTTGGCTAACTTCTTAGCAATCTCCATTGAGCCAGATGTTTGTCCTTGAAGAAGCTGTTGGAGCATTTGCTTCATGTCTGGGTCAGAAGTGCTGGAGGTTTGTTGTTGCTGTGGTACAAATCCAGGTGGTGGATGCTGTGTTTGATAACCTCCCTGAAACTGTTGCTTAGGAACAAACCCTTGACTTTGGTTGTATGGGACGAATGGTTTGGGTTGGGTTTGCTGTTGTGGAGGGTAGACTTGATCCTGCGGGTTTGCAACATTGGTACTCCTGTAAGACAGATTGGGATTGTTCTGCTTATAGTTGTTGTAGCCCTTGTTGTAGCCTCCTTGGTTTTGCGCATAGCTTACTTCTTCTGACTGAAGAGTCTCCCCATCCTGGACTTGGAACCTCTCATCTTCACAGAGAAAATGGACTTGCTTCTGTTGCACAAGAAGTAGCTTGTCCAGCTTGTCATTCATGGCCTTCATGTCCTTGCGGTGCTTCTCCTCTAAGTCTGAACTTCCTCTGATGGCTCTGTCATAATCTTCATTGTAGTTTCCATCAGACTGAGCTAAATTCTCTACCAGCTCCCAACCTTCTTCAACTTCCTTATTCAGGAAATTCCCATTAGATGCCGTATCAAGGAGCATCCTGATCTTAGGGAGAACGCCTCTGTAGAGAGTGCTCAGGAGTGAGGCTTTGGAGAAACCGTGGTGAGGACATTGATTCTGATATCCTCTGAAACGCTCCCATGCTCCACAGAAAGTCTCAGCATTTTTCTGAGTGAAGCCAGAAATCTCATTCCGGAGTCTTGCAGTCCTGGAGTTGGAGAAGAATTTAGCCAGGAAGGCTTTCTTGCAGTCATTCCAGGAGGTGATGGAGCCTTGAGGAAGTGATTTTTCCCACTGTGGGCTTTGTCTCCAAGAGAAAATGGAAACAAACGCAACTTGAAGCCATCCTCACTGACTCCATTGATCTTAGTTAGGCTGCAGAGCCTATCAAACTCGTCCAAATGATCGAGTGGATCCTCCATTGGGAGGCCGTGAAATTTGTTGCCCTGAACCATGGCAATGAGACCACTCTTTATCTCGAAGTTATTGTTCTACACTGGTGGAGGCATAATGCCGATGCGCTGATTGTCATTGCGTGGAGCATCGCCTGCACCAATGTTGTTTGGCAATTCTGGGTTCTGATCGTCGGCCATAACGTATGTGCCTGTCTGTTCTCTTAACTCACGAGCAATACGGTCGATGTTCTCGTTGAAAAGCAGGTTCTGATGTCCTTTTGATCTAGTATGCATGCAACAGGTATCAGCTCAGCTTGAGCAGAGTAATCAGAGATAGTACCTGAAACACACAAACAAAGAGAAAGACACATCGTTAGTAACCTTGTAAAAAAACGAACTTGATCTTAACGTTTCCAAAAATCTCAAATATAGCAAAGATAACACCCAATCGGCAACGGCGCCAAATTGATAATAGGTTTTTAAGATCAATTAATCCTAAAGCACTATCATGTCGTTGTAGTACTATAGGTGTCAATCCAATCAGGTGTGATGCAAACAAATGAGATACGATCATAAATTATTAAGTCAAGCCAAGCAGAGATTAGTTGTTTTTCTAACAGTTCTAGTGATTGATGCAGAAAACAGTAAATTTGCAGAAATGGACTGCTATACTCGATCACAAGGCTCACTGCCAGAAGGGAGGGTGTGATCGAGTAAACCCGTGGTCACAGAGTAAAATTGTTAAAAACTTAAACAGCAGGTAACAAAACAGAAGCAAATAACAGAGAAGGTGAATGAAGCAGGTAAGTAAACAGATAAATCAATTGGATAAAAAACTCCTAAGGATGGGGTAATCGAATAGTGTGGACTCCATAATCAATTCCGATGGTTAAAAATTCTCAATGAAGCTATCCCTAGACAACAGGTTCAACAACAGATCAATTCACTCCCGTGATAGAAACCCTCAAGCAAAGGTAGCCCAGACTAATTCCCATTAACGGAATCTAACTATGCACGTAATAAGAACCGACTGTTAAAGTCAATAACCGCTCTAAACGGCCAATCCCTTGGGATAGAGACGATTATCACTGGAATTAGTAGATCAAGCATTCCATCGAACACCTTATGGGTGCGGGAATGCTTTTGATCGAATTCCAGTTGATCAGAAAGGAATAAGCAGTAAACTCAACTAATCCAGAAGGGATTCAATAAAATTACACTTAACCATCAGAATCGACTAAGGGTCTCACATCTACTCTATCCCATCCTCAGAAATCCTAGTCACTACTCAGACAACATGCTCAAAGACATAGAAACGATTGATGATTGCATAACTTCAAAGATTAAAGGAAATGAAACAGAAATCAACAAGAGAATGAAAGCAAAATCTCAATAACTTAGAAGAAACGAAAATACAAAGTTTCAGAAGCAAAAGCGCCTACTGAATCAGAAAACGATACTAGGGTTCGAGAATAAAAATGTGAATGTCTCAGGGGAAACCCTTAGAGACTTATTTATAACAAAAACGACAAAGATAAGTAAGTGGGCTTCGAGTCCGCTTAACAGGCCCATGGACAATGAAGGTCGAGTATATGGGCTCAAAGTGGGCTTCATGGTCGAGCGTGAATCGAAGCCGCGATCAAGTGGTTCCTTCTCTCCTCTTCTCTTTCCTATGCTCAGGTTGTCTAGTTGAGTGCGGATTGATCAGAGGGTCGAGGTGGTGATCGAGTAGAATGGTTGATGGCATGATCTGGACTGCTTCTTCTCTTCTGTGATCGAGTAGGTTGGTAGGCTGTCAGGATGGACTGCCTTCTCTTCTCTGTGATCGAGTATAACAGTCTGGATGGACTGCTTCTCCTCCTCTCTGATCGAGTATAAGGGTAGTCTGTCAGGATGGACTGCCCTGTGATCGAGTATAAGGGTCCTGATGGTCTGCTGAGCTGACTGCTTCCCTCTCTGCTACTGGTGATCGAGTAGAATGGTCCAAATGTGACTTTTAGCTATGTTTTTCCTCTTTCTGAACACCAATAGCTCCGAAACACCTGAAACAACTCCAGAATGCAAAATGCATGCAAGACTAATGCTAGACACACTTAAACATGCAAAATATGCAAAATGATGATGACATATTAACTCCCCTAAACTTAGTCTTTGCTTGCCCTCAAGCAAACAAGTAAACATAAGATGAAGGAGAGGTTTGAAGGTGGGGATTCAGAACCAAAGCATCAGATAAAATAGATGAAATCAAGGTCCAAGTTTATAGTTCTAGGATGTGATATGATCGATCTCTACTCAAAAACGTTAGCCATGCCTTGTTATAATTCAATCCGACTCTTATACTCGACCTACACATGCTTTCAAATCGACCAATCCTTTTAACATTCATTAGTTTCAGAACGTGAATCAAGCAATGCACCATCAATGAACTCATTTGGCTCAAAATGTGCAAAATGTGTAAAATGATGATGAATGCTATGAAAGATGAATGAAACTAGACTCAAAATGGTGATAAAAAGATGTGTAAAACATGCAAATTATAGACATATCAATATGATTTACAATTATCATGTCTTAGCATCAAATTTGAACTCATGGATACCATATACATACTTGGGTTTTCTTTCATCTTTACACCACCCTTGCTAACCCAAGTAGCTGCTTCCACCATAGGAGCAGTTTCCCTAGCCCTTAACCAAACCTTTCTTTTAAGCCCTGTTATATCTCGTGTGTGATTGTGAGGCCTGTTTCAGGATTAAGCTTGGTAGAAAGTGTTAGGTTTGAACCGACTGTTGGGGTCAGATTTCATCCATCTTCTGGGACCGAGCCGAACTTCAACACCTTGAATTAACCTGCTCGGGGTTCCCTTCCAATCAGCTCGGAACAGCCCTGTCAGTCAGTTCGGGTACCCTGCCAGCCAGTTCGGGTACCCGAGCCCGTCCTCTCTGGGTACCCGAGCTCGTCCTCGCTGGGTACCCGAGCCCGTCCTCGCTGGGTATCCGAGCCCGTCCTCGCTGGGTACCCGAGCCCGTCCTCGCTGGGTACCCGAGCCCGTCCTCGCTGGGTATCCGAGCCCGTCCTCTCTGGGTACCCGAGCTCGTCCTCGCTGGATACCCGAGCCCGTCCTCGCTGGGTATCCGAGCCCGCCCTCGCTGGGTACCCGAGCCCGTCCTCGCTGGGTACCCGAGCCCGTCCTCGCTGGGTACCCGAACCGGTCATTTTAGGTACCCGAGCCCATCAACGTTAACCTGGCCCGAGCCAGATGCGCCAGGCAGTCTCTTAGCTACCCGAGGCGAAGTCGTAAGTCACCCGAGGCAGTTGTCAGGTCATTCGAGCCAAGTACACCAAGTTACCCGAGGCAAGGACTTAGTAAATATTCACCTTCAAAGTATCATTTCTAAGCAAGGCATCATTTCCGAAAGAGAAGGATCATTTCCGAAATACTCGGAAATGATAGGAGAGAATCTTGAAGGATCGACTCAAATCAGGAAATCTTCCAAAGACTCCGAAGAATAAGGAAAGTATCCTATTCCGCGGTATTCTACGCCGACTTCAAGATAAATGGAAATCTTCCGAGAATATCACTAGAGAGGCGGTTTATCATCTCTATATAAAGAGACTCAAAGCTCTCACAGAAGGGACAAGCAATAGCGCTCTAGAATTTAGACTACATAAAGCTCCGAAGCATAAACACTTTTCCTTTTTACGATCAAACTCTTGTACGATCAAAACCATCTTTTTCTTAATAATATCAAGAACACCATCTTTGGTTACAATCTTTCTGTTGTTCTTTGAGAATTTTCCCAAATTGTATCCCTAAAATAAAACCGTAGACAAATCTCGATTGTGTTAAGTTTCGACTTCCACACCGACAAGAGTAGTGTCTCATGTAGTTCTAGTCCATGTTTTCTGGGCTAGATAGGACTAGGTGGGAGTCTATTTTTGGGTGGGGATCGAGTATATGAGAAAAAAAGAAAAAGGTTGATGTTTTTAGGAGAAGGAAGTTGAGAAACAAGAGAAACTTCATGACCAATTTTTCTTCTTCATAATTATAATCATGTCATGAATACTCTTTATGCAGTGATCAAATATTAAAGTTGCCCACCTAATTATATACTAATTATATATCAAACTACCATAGCATAATATCAGTGCTTTATGTACTAATGTATACATATAGTTTAACCATTGTTATCTACGTAGTTGTATATAGTTGTTATGTCCAAGTCAATTACAACATTATAGGTATATATGTAAGATATATAGGTATATGTATATAATTATACAATTAATCTGTGGTCATGTATATACATATTGGTAGTTATGATAACTAATCTTCATTGTTATACTTATTATAATCTTGTATATACTAGTTAGTTATTGACATAACATTGTAGAATTGATATGTGATAATATGACATTATCACATAATATAATAGATGTATATGGATTAATGGTTATACATTTGCCAATACATAATGACATAACGTACAAGTATCTCAATGTCATATCTCAATGTTGTTGTCATATATGCACTATGTAATTTATGTTACATGTATTATATATGTATAACATATATATATTATCGTATGACATTAGTATATTCATGCACAGAATATATTATATATTATAATTATTATATACATATATATAATATATAACATTATCATATATTTATACATGTCTGATGTATATATATACAAATATTATATATGCATATATTATGTATGACATATATATATACATATTATGTATATATATATATATATTTATTATGTCATATATGTCTATACAATATATAGTTATATGATATAATCAGTGGATGTCTATATATATTATTGATATGCATAATATATATATATATATATGTAATACATAAATTTTGTATATTTATACATGTATATCATGTTATCATTAATGTACAATATACAACATATGTATGTACTAATTGTGGATGTAGGATTCACACTCGATTGTCTTTAAGTATTTCAGTGGAGAAAAACTCTTAAAATCAACAAAAAAATATAGGAATTTGAAAGGAAAATTAATCAAGAAAAAGACAAAGAAATTTGATAAGAACAAAGTATGCAAAGCCTTGCGAAATAGTAAAGAGAGAAAGTATGTTGTATTGCTTAGTTGTAAGGTGTAATAATCTGTGAGAAGTCTGTCCCCCAAACACATGCGTTTGAGGTTGTTTTTATAGAGAAAACATGATTAATGTGGTCATTCACTGCTCATAATTATATTGATCCGCATTAATCATGTAAGTTACAACTTTGACCGAAACGGCTCGAATTTGAACTATCTTGGACTTCACATGGGCTTTCCGAACTCTTTCTTGCTGACTCCGAACTCCCGCGCTTTGATGCTACTGCGAGCCTCGAACAGTATTCTCCTCGCTTCGGCCTTTCTCTATGCGAACTATATATCGAATAAGAGCGAACTCCATACTGGCAAAGATCAAACTCTTCTAGTAGACTGAATCGAACTCCCGACCAGTTAAGTTCAATAAAATATCTTGAATTCCGAGAGGATTATTATGAAATAATGACGTGGACAGATCCAAGTGGATCCTACCGAAAATGTGTGGGATCCGACCCCAACATTTAGCCCCCCAAGTCTTGCGAGCTGAGTGCTCGGCTTGGAAGACTTAAGTAAATAGTAATTAATGAATCAAGATCTTTAACATTCTGGAATTTCTCCATGTTTTACGCTGTTACGCCGATCTAGGGAAATCAAATGATTTGATTTCCCAGACAACTGTCATCATTAATTTCTTAATTTTATATTAATACTGCGGGGAAAACTGTCCCACTTCCCAATATTTACGAGGCGGTCTTCCATCATACTTTAGGGTTCTAAGAGGTAATATTACTTTCCCATCTTATCTTCTTTACCTAGAAAACTTTCGCTCTTATTACAGAGATTATTGTTTCCTTTCGGTACAAACCACTTTCATGGGTGAGGAAACCGAACCTCCCTTCTGAAATTCCCTTCTGAAATTCGCGAATATGAGGTTGAAGACCTCGAAGCTTTCATGGGTGAGGAAACCGAACCTTCTACCCAAGCTGGGGATGGGTTTGATCTCCACCCTCAAAGTCAATCGACCGTCGATTCTCTCAATGATCTTTGTCGTTTATGCCACATTCCCCCCGAAGTGGAGATGGTGGTCCGGAGCCCTACGAGTCTCCAGAATCGGGGCGAGAGGGTTATTGCTGCGCCTATGAAATTTCAAAGGATGCGGCTTGTTCTTTGCTCTTCCCGAGATACTTCTCGTTTACCTCAACCATCTGGGAATCGCCTTCTCTCAGATGTCGCCCAACATGCTCCGGTACCTTATGTGTACCTTCACTGTTGCGGCGGAGGCGGGTTATTCGCTGGGACTTAGCGAGCTCTTGCAATTCTTCCAGGCTCGTGAATCCCGAACTTCTGGGTAATATGCCCTTTATCCGATCGCAGACCGGAATCTTATTGATGGCCTGCCTTTAAAAGACAACGCCTGGAGGAATTTTTGGTTCTTCTTCCGCATAAATAATTTTTCTGTTCAGAGTTCTTCTTAACTCCTTCGAATTCACTGGTCATCGAATTTGGGTAGAAACTTAGGACTTAACTGAATAAGTTTCCTATGCTATTTCGAACTGCGTTAACATTTTTTCGTTTCTCCGCAGGTCCCCAAATTCGGCCAGTTCCCTCTGTTGATTTTTTAAACTTTTACAAGGCCGTCCTGGAGAGGCCAGTTAATTGGAATTCTTTTACCTTGGGGAGAATTCACGGCGCCGGACATTCTGTCAGAATGGGCCTTACTCATCCCGTCGACCCTCCTCCTGCTGAGATTGATCTCTCGAGTTTGAATGCCCGAGATAGGAGAAGGATCAAAGAAGCAGACAAGAAGGTCAAAGATCAGATTTCCTTGATTGGAAGAGACAAGAAAAATGCATCCTCCGACGGGGACGACAAAATCTACCGAAAAACTCTTTTCGTTGATGACAGGTCCCTTGAAGGGTCAAAGTCAATGGCGGTTACCATAAACAATGCTCCTCCCTCTACCCTAGCAGCAGACAACATGATCGCTGCTACTGCTAAAGAGGAAGGTCTTATAGGCGATTCTTCTTTCATGAAGAAGAGGAAGGCTGAGGAGCTTGAACCCCCGCTCCAGGGACGACCCAAGAGCACAAGGAAGGATAGAACCACTCCTTCAAATCTATCAATTCCTGAATCCGCTGAAGCTCAGGATAAAAACCTTGATTCAGGAATTGTTTTAAAGGAACCGCTGAGTTCAAGGATGCTACCCCCTAGACGTCCCCGAGGTAATACCTCTAGAGCTCGATCATCTCCGAGCTCAGGACTTGTTGCCAGAGCTTCATCTCAATCAGGTAACTTTCAATTAACCTTTTGTTACTAGAGATTAACCGACCTTTTAGGAAGCTCAATACTCACATAAATATCTTTATTTTAGATAAAGAGAAGATTGGAAATATCTTTAGATGTTTCCACACTCGCTTTGGGAAGAAACTTTCATCTTTTGAGCGCTGGAGGGATGACATCAAGAAGATGTATATTAGTCATTCATTCCACTCCTCCCAGGTTTGACTATTCGAATCCTTAAACACCTGATTTTGAATCCCCTTTTTCTTATTTCATCTCCTTTTATCAGGAAACCCTGGATATAAACAGCATCATCAACCATTACGAAGAGGAGCTTGCCAAAGTTTCCAAGAGAGCCGTTGTTGCTGAATGAGAGATTGAGAAACTGCAATCTTCCAATCATCTTGTGAAGGAGACTGCTGGTCTCGACTCGGCTCGTCGGGAAGAAATCGAGCGACTCGAGAGATCTGGCGAAGAGACCAAGAAGAATTTGACTAAGGCAGAGCAAAAACTCAAAACTGCCCTTGCTAACCATAACTTCGCAAAGAGCGAGATCGAGCTTCTGAGATCGGAGCTTAGCAAGATCAAAACAGTTGCTGAGGAGCTCGAACGCAAAAATGAG
>JAEFBJ010000134.1:0-16816 GCA_019202805.1 Arabidopsis suecica
GAGATTTCTGGTTTTGCAGAAAAGAATGGAGAAAGCTTCTGTGAAGCCTGGGAGCGCTTCAAAGGCTATACCAACCAATGCCCTCATCATGGCTTCAGTAAAGCCTCTTTGCTCAGCACTCTTTACAGAGGTGCTCTTCCACGGATCAGGATGCTTCTAGATACCGCGAGCAATGGAAATTTCCAAAACAAAGATGTTGATGAAGGCTGGGAATTGGTTGAGAACTTCGCTCAGTCAGATGGTAATTACAACGAGGACTGCGACAGGACCAACAGAGGAACAATTGACTCAGATGATAAGCACAGGAAAGAGATGAAAGCTCTTAATGAGAAACTGGATAAGATTCTCCTTGGCCAGCAGAAGCATGTGCACTTTCTAGTTGATGACGATCAGTATCAAGTCCAAGATGGGTAGGGGAACCAGTTAGAAGAGGTCAGCTACATCAACAATCAAGGTGGCTACAAAGGGTACAACAACTTCAAGACTAACAACCCCAACCTTTCTTACCGCAGCACCAACATTGCTAATCCACAAGATCAAGTGTATCCTCCACAAAAACAGCAGAACCAGAACAAACCTTTTGTTCCTTACAACCAAGGTTTTGTTCCGAAGCAACAATTTCAAGGAAACTACCAGCAGCAACCTCCACCTGGGTTTGCCCCTCAGCAACAACAAGGTCCTACTGCTCCTGATCCTGATATGAAGCAGATTCTATAACAGATTCTCCAAGGACAAGTATCTGGCTCAATGGAGATCGCTAAGAAGATGGCTGAATTACACCATAAGCTAGATTGTAGCTACAATGACCTGAATGTAAAGGTGGAAGCATTGAGCTCCAAGGTCCGATACTTAGAGGAACAATCTGCATCTACTTCTGCTCCAAAACCTCCAGGGCAACTCCCAGGGAAAGCAATTCAGAATCCAAAGGAGTATGCTAATGTTCATGCTATCACCCTAAGGAGTGGAAGAGAGTTATCCATAAGAGAGGGACCCAAGCCAGTCACTGAGGACAGTGCAGACCAAGATGGGGAGAATTTTAGTCTCAATGAAGATCAAGTTGACAAACCAGCTGAGGTACTCGAGCCCATACTCGACCCCATACTCGATGGTCATACTCGACCAACAATTCCTGTAACGCCATCCACTACTCTAAAACCAAGTGTTGTTAAAAACAAGGAGAAGGTCTTTGTTCCTCCTCCTTACAAGCCTCCACTTCTATTTCCTGGTCGACAAAAGAAAGCGTTAGCAGATAAGTACAGAGCTATGTTTGCCGAGAACATAAAAGAAGTTGAAGCCAAGATACCTCTTGTTGATGCTCTGGCGCTTATCCCGGATTCCCACAACTTTCTGAAAGACCTAATCATGGAGAGAATTCAAGAGGTTCAGAGAACAACAGTTCTGAGCCATGAGTGCAGTGCCATCATACAGAAGAAGGTTATCCCAGAAAAGCAAGGAGACCCTGGTTCATTCACTCTACCATGCTCCCTCGGTTCATTGACTTTTAATAAGTGCCTTTGTGACCTAGGAGCATCAGTAAGTCTCATGCCACTCTCAGTAGCTAAGAGGTTGGGTTTCAATAAGTATAAATACTGCAACATCTCCTTGATCTTGGCTGATAGGTCTGTTAGACTACCTCATGGGTTATTAGAAGATTTGCCTATCAAGATTGGAAATGTAGAGGTGCCTACAAACTTCGTAGTGTTGGACATGGATGAAGAACCAAAAGATCCCTTGATCTTAGGAAGGCCCTTCTTGGCTACAGCTGGAGCAATCATAGATGTTAAGCAAGGGAAGATTGATCTTAATCTGGGGAAGAATTTTAAAATGAAGTTTGACATCAATGATGCTATGAAGAAGCCGACAATAGAAGGACAGACCTGCTTAGTTGAGGAAATGGATCGGCTAGCTGATGAACTACTAGTGGAACTTGAAGAAGCAAATAACTTAAAAATTGTTTTGACCAAGAGTGGTAAAGTTGGGTATCTCCCTAGTGAGACTTTAAGTTCTGAGAAGTCATTAGATTCACATAAGGCATCAGCTGGGTCAGAGGTCTACAAGGGTTTGATGGGGTCTTATACAAAGGTTATGGGAGCAAATGAAGTAAGTTCAACACATGCTCGACCAACTGTTTCCACCAACAACTCGAAGAAGCCTCCAACTTGCCCTGAGAGCTCATGTTTATGGAACAACTCAAGCAACAACTCAAAGCAAGCACTTTGGCATCAGATGATTGGTTAGAATTCAAGGAGAGGTCCAAATGGCAGGACAAAGCCATAAGGGAGTTAGTAGACATTGTAAAAGAGCTGAAGGATCAAATCAAGGAGCTCCATGGAAAAGCCAACCAAGTACCACTCAACATCAAGGACGTCCCAAATGATGGAGCCACTACTCTGATCAGCAAAGAAGGATGTGAATTCACATTGGAATTGTCTAGAGAAGAAGCCTATCCTCCTGATCAAAAAGAAGCTTACTTCGAGAAAAGAACCACTGAGTACCCAATTGCAAACCTGTCAAGAGAGCCTTCTGAGTATGATGATCACTCTACTCAAGAAGAAGAGGAAACCTCATTTCCTCTCTGCAAACCACCCTAAGCCTAATAAGTGTGAGAAGTCAAGCTAATGACTTAAAACAAGCTCACATGGGAGGAAGTCCCATGTCTATCCCTGTACATATTTTTACTTTCCTTGTTATTTTTAATGCATTTTGGTAGTGCTTTCAGGAGATAAGCGTCATGAGCTGAGTGAAGTGGATTCTGGCTCTAGTGTGCAACAAAACACTCGACCACATCCTGCAAGGAGCAAGTGAAGCTGTGCAATCGAGTATGAAGTGGATTCTGGTTCTGAGAGTGCAACAGAATACTCGACCACAAGGAGGCCACATGGTAATGAAGAACTGCAGTCGAGTATGATGTGATTTTTTATCCAAATTTTTCAAAATCAACATCATACTCGACCAACACAAGCCACATGGTGATGAGAAGATGTGGTCGAGTATCAAGAAGGAGAAGGAGCAAAAGCACAACAATAAGACTCATCAATGGCCTAGCTATACACACAAGCAGGCATTGATGAGCACATCAACTCCTTCTTCAGTTGAGGTAACAACTCCACTTCCCCATTGTGTATACCATCTCATGTCTTCTTTCCTTATTTGTTTGTTCTGAGTACTCTCTTCCAAATTTGGTCACACAGAGGACTGTGTGATTTAAGTTTGGGGGAGGGCTCAAGAAGTATCTGATGTGTTTGCTTTGTTCTTGTTTTCAAATTTTTCTTGCATTATACATATTGTCTGCATTCATCTATGTCATTGAAAAAACCCTAAAAATTTGAAAAATTTCTGAAAATGATTTCACAAAAAGAGAGTGTTCATGTAGTTGCATTTTCATTTTAATATTGAGTCTAGAAGGTTTCATATAGGATTGTTGCATATGCATAGGGGATGATGATGAGATAACCTTGTTAGCATGCTCACTTACTGAATGAATTCAATGCCCTCGTTGTTAGTTGTTAAATGCTTGTGATAGAACTTGAAGTAAGACAGCACCATATTTGGAATTCACAACTTGACTCACTTGTTTTGATTGAAGCATGCTTGATGTGATTCTCTTCCCTGCCTATTAGAACCTGAATTTGACTTGTAATTATCATGTCTTTGCATTGTTGTTGAACTTGTGGCTACCAATACACATACTTGGATTTTCTTTCACCTTCCACCACTCTTGCTAATCCAAGTAGCTGATTCCCATTATTGGAACAGTTTCCCCTACCCTGAACCTAACCTTTCTTTCAAGCCCTGAATAAATTTGTGTGTGTGTGAGGCCTATTTTCGGATTGAGCTTGGTAGAAAGTGTTAGGTATGAACCGACAAGAATGGTATCCCATGTAGTTATAGTCCACGCTTTTTGGGCTAGATAGGACTAGATGGGAGTTTTACTTTGGGTTTGGGAATGTGTTTGAAAAAAAAAAAAAAAGAGAGAATGAAAGACAAGTGTTATTGTTCATAGGAGATGGAAGTGAAACAGAAAAAAAATATATCATGTTAGTCTAGTAAAGGATTTGGGAAGTTTGAAAATAAAAGAAATTGGGCTCTGTGCAAAGTAAAAAGAAGGGCAAAAGCCTAGAAATGTCTTAAGTCATGAGATGAAAAGAAGAGCCTTAGTTGTTAAAGAAAGTCCCAATCCGCTAGAAACTCTAAAAGAAAACCTCTCCTTAGAACAAAACCAAAAAGAAAGAATGGGTTGATCCAAAAGTTTATTGAAACATGCCTTGAGTGCAAAGGGTAGAATTAGGATCATTTCTGGGGTTTAGAGATAGGACCATCTATGGGATTTGATATGCTCACTGTTGTTTGGGTAGATGGGGTCTGTTCTTGTATGCATAGGTTGGTTCTAACCTTTAGCATTCTGCTAAAGCTCTGTCCATTCGTGAGAGTTCCCTGTTGCTATTAAAAGTCTGAAACCATTTACAGAGGAACCATCTTTGTTCCTCAGCCTTGTCCCTTAACCAAATGAGTTCTTCAACAATGTTTTGCTTGATTCACGGTTTGAATTTAATGAATGTTAAGGGGAATTGATGATCTGAAGGTGTGTGTAGATTGGAACAAATGTTAGGTTGTCTTGCGATGAATATGGCTAAAGTTTTTGAGTAGAGTTTAGTCTCTATGCATTCCACAACTACTAACTTGGACATTGAGTTCATTTGCTTTGTTTGCATGCTTTGGTTCTGAGTCCCCACTTTCAAACTTCTCCTCGAGCTTGTTCTTAATTGTTTGCTTGAGGGCAAGCAAAGACTAAGTTTGGGGGAGTTGATATGTCTATATTTTACTTGTTTTGAGCATCCATTTAGCATCACTTTATCATCATTTCATCACTGTTTCATACCATTCTTCATCATTTGTCATCACTTTGCATGTTTAGGATAGTTCTGCATGCATGTTGCATATTTGAGTTGTTTTCAGGTGATTTGGAGCTGTTAGCGAGCAGATTGGGAGATGCAGAGCAAAATTAACACTATCACTCGACCTGCACAGTCGAGCACTCTCAGCAACCAGCCTCTCAAGATCACTCGACCACATCCTCTCATCACCAAGTGAATTGCACGGTTGAGCATCACCAGCAGATTCTTCAGATCACCACTCGACCACAACTTCAACAGAACAACTCGACTGACCACTCGATCACCAACTCGACTGACCACTCGATCACCATCTCAACAAATCACTCGATCACCTCTTCCTTCAGACTACTCGACCTCGCCTTCAGATCACCACTCGAGCATCACGGTCGAGCATCTCAGAGGATTCTCCTTAGAAGTACTCGACCAAAACTTCAACAGAACCACTCTACTGCATGATCGAGCATCATCCAGAGTCACTACTCTACCTCACACTCGAGTACATGGTCGAGTATCCTCCACCATTCTACTCGACCAAGTACTCGACCTCACACTCGACTGCATGCTTCAGAGGCTTCTCAGATCCGCACTCAACCAGACATTGAGCATAAGGAAGAGAAAAGGATGAAGCATTACATCATGACCGGATCAAGAATCCACAAAGACACCAACTTTACTCGATTGCTCATACTTGATCACAAGGGTCGAGTACTCTCTTAAACCGCTTTAAAACTTTGTCGTTTTGTGTTTTAGGGCTTCCTAGTATTTACTATAAATAGGTTGTTTCTCTTAATTTCTAGAACTAAGTTTTATTCTGCAGAATAATTAGTGTATTCTTCACCTTTGTAATCCAGATTTCTCTTAATCTATTGAGTATTTGCATTTGATTTCTTCTACAAAGTTGTTCATCTTGTTAAGATCTTGCTATTATGAAGTTTTTATGCATTTCTGGGTTTATGTTCATGTTCATGAGTTTTGAGTAGTGATTAGGGTTCTTGAGGATGGGTTAGAGTAGTTTAGAATCCTTGATCTGCTAGGTGGTTGAGTTTGATTGGTAGATCCCTTCTGAATTAGTTGTTCTTAATGCTAATTTCTTTCTGATCAACTGGAATTTGAGCCCAGACATTTCCGCACCCACAAGGTGTTCGATGAAATGTCTGAACCACTAATTCCAGAGATTCGTGGCTCTGTACCAAGGTATTGGTTAAAGAGAGCGTTTTGACTTTAACTTGTTGATTCGTATTGCCTGTTAGGTTAGCTCTCGTCAATGGTGATTGAGTCTGGGACTAGCTTTGCTTGAGGATCTCTGTTGCGGTAGCACTTTGATTTGGTTATTGAACTTGTTGTCTAGGGATAGTTTGTTGAGCATGTTAACCACCTGTTAGATTAAGGAGACTTCACTACTCGATTACCCCATCCTCGGGAATTTCTCTTCTAATTGATTTCTTTGTTTACATCGCTACTGATTGCTTGATCTTGTTACTTGTTGCTTTGTTTTTGCATTTCTGCTTATTTCATTTAAAGTACTCGACCACACACAGTGGTTTGGAAACGGACTGTTTGGTAGAGTACATTTGTTGCAGTTTCTGTTTGGTACTCGACCTGATACTCGACCACATCCAGTGCTTGGTATCAAGCTGTGTGATCGAGTATATTATCTGTTTCTGTAAGAATTTCTGTTTTTGCATGATCACTTAGGGCTGTTAGAAACACCAAAACCTGTTATTGCTTGGCTTGACTCTGTGAAATCTGATTGCATCTTGATTGCTAGCATCACACCCATTTGGATTGACACCTTAAATACTGCAATGACATGATAGTATTTTAAGGATAATTGATCTTAGTTAAAAACCTACTATCACAAAGCTTTGTGGGTATCGCCGAAGTCCTATGAGTTTTCGGTTTTTTAGCTTCTAAATGGAAAAATACTACTTTAGCTTACGGGATCCGGTTGCGGTTCTAGTTCTTATACCCAATCAAACACACGAGATCTAGTCATATTTGACACCAAAAACACAAACCAAGCTTCTTATTGCCTCTCAAAGCTTTGTGGGTATGGCCGAAGTCCTATGAGTTTTCGGTTTTGGAGCTTCTAAACGGAAAAACACTACTTTAGCTTACGGGATCCCGTTGCGGTGCTAGGTGTTATACCCAATTATACACACGTGATCTAGCCTTATTTGACTCCAAAAATACTAATCAAGCTTCATATTGCCTCTCAAAGCTTTGTGGTTATGGCCGAAGTCCTATGAGTTTTCGGTTTTGGAGCTTCTAAACAGAAAAACACTACTTTAGCTTACGAGATCCGGTTGCGGTTCTAGGTGTTATACCCAATCATACACACGTGATCTAGTCATATTTGATTCCAAACACTAACCAAGCTTCTTATTGCCTCTCAAAGCGTTGTGGTTATGACCGAAGTCCTATGAGTTTTCGGTTTTGGAGCTTCTAAACGAAAAAACACTACTTTAGCTTACGGGATCCGGTTGCGGTTCTAGTTCATATACCCAATCATACACACGAGATCTAGTCATATTTGACTCCAAAAACACTAACCAAGCTTCTTATTGCCTCTCAAATCTTTGTGGTTATGGCCGAAGTTCTATGAGTTTTTGGTTTTGGAGCTTCTAAACGGAAAAACACTACTTTAGCTTACGGGATCCGGTTGCGGTTCTAGTTCATATACCCAATCATACACACGAGATCTAGTCATATTTAACTCCAAAAACAATAACCAAGCTTCTTATTGCCTCTTAATGCTTTGTGGTTATGGCCGAAGTCCTATGAGTTTTCGGTTTTGGAGCTTCTAAACCGAAAAACACTACTTCAGCTTACGTTATCCGGTTGCGGTTCTAGTTCTTATACCCAATCATACACATGAGATCTAGTCATATTTGACTCCAAAAACACTAACCAAGCTTCTTATTGCCTCTCAAAGCTTTGTGGGTATGGCCGAAGTCCTATGAGTTTTCGGTTTTGGAGCTTCTAAACGAAAAAACACTACTTTAGCTTACGGGATCCGGTTGCGGTTCTAGTTCTTATACCCAATCAAACACACGAGATCTAGTCATATTTGACACCAAAAACACAAACCAAGCTTCTTATTGCCTCTCAAAGCTTTGTGGGTATGGCCGAAGTCCTATGAGTTTTCGGTTTTGGAGCTTCTAATCGGAAAAACACTACTTTAGCTTACGGGATCCCGTTACGGTTCTAGGTGTTATACCCAATCATACACACGTGATCTAGCAATATTTGACTCCAAAAACACTAACCAAGCTTCTTCTTGCCTCTCAAAGCTTTGTGGTTATGGCCGAAGTCCTATGAGTTTTCGGTTTTGGAGCTTCTAAACCGAAAAACACTACTTCAGTTTACGGTATCCGGTTGCGGGTCTAGTTCTTATACCCAATCATACACATGAGATCTAGTCATATTTGACTCCAAAAACACTAACCAAGCTTCTTATTGCCTCTCCAAGCTTTGTGGGTATGGCCGAAGTCCTATGAGTTTTCGGTTTTGGAGCTTCTAAACGGAAAAACACTACTTTAGCTTACGGGATTCCGTTGCGGTTCTAGGTGTTATACCCAATCATACACACGTGATCTAGTCATATTTGACTCCAAAAACACTAACCAAGCTTCTTATTGCCTCTCAAAGATTTGTGGTTATGACCGAAGTCCTATGAGTTTTCGGTTTTGGAGCTTCTAAACGAAAAAACACTACTTTAGCTTACGGGATCCGGTTGCGGTTCTAGTTCATATACCCAATCATACACACGAGATCTAGTCATATTTGCCTCCAAAAACACTAACCAAGCTTCTTATTGCCTCTCAAAGCTTTGTGGTTATGGCCGAAGTCCGATGAGTTTTCGGTTTTGGAGCTTCTAAACCGAAAAACACTACTTCAGCTTACGTTATCCGGTTGCGGTTCTAGTTCTTATACCCAATCATACACATGAGATCTAATCATATTTGACTCCAAAAACACTAACCAAGCTTCTTATTGAGTCTTAATGCTTTGTGGTTATAGCCGAAATCCTAGGAGTTTTCGGTTTTGGAGCTTCTAAACGAAAAAACACTACTTTAGCTTACGGGATCCGGTTGCGGTTCTAGTTCTTATACCCAATCAAACACACGAGATCTAGTCATATTTGACACCAAAAACACAAACCAAGCTTCTTATTGCCTCTCAAAGCTTTGTGGGTATGGCCGAAGTCCTATGAGTTTTCGGTTTTGGAGCTTCTAATCGGAAAAACACTACTTTAGCTTACGGGATCCCGTTGCGGTTCTAGGTGTTATACCCAATCATACACACGTGATCTAGCAATATTTGACTCCAAAAACACTAACCAAGCTTCTTCTTGCCTCTAAAAGCTTTGTGGTTATGGCCGAAGTCCTATGAGTTTTCGGTTTTTGAGCTTCTAAACCGAAAAACACTACTTCAGTTTACGGTATCCAGTTGCGGGTCTAGTTCTTATACCCAATCATACACATGAGATCTAGTCATATTTGACTCCAAAAACACTAACCAAGCTTCTTATTGCCTCTCCAAGCTTTGTGGGTATGGCCGAAGTCCTATGAGTTTTCGGTTTTGGAGCTTCTAAACGGAAAAACACTACTTTAGCTTACGGGATTCCGTTGCGGTTCTAGGTGTTATACCCAATCATACACACGTGATCTAGTCATATTTGACTCCAAAAACACTAACCAAGCTTCTTATTGCCTCTCAAAGATTTGTGGTTATGACCGAAGTCCTATGAGTTTTCGGTTTTGGAGCTTCTAAACGAAAAAACACTACTTTAGCTTACGGGATCCGGTTGCGGTTCTAGTTCATATACCCAATCATACACACGAGATCTAGTCATATTTGCCTCCAAAAACACTAACCAAGCTTCTTATTGCCTCACAAAGCTTTGTGGTTATGGCCGAAGTCCGATGAGTTTTCGGTTTTGGAGCTTCTAAACCGAAAAATACTACTTCAGCTTACGTTATCCGGTTGCGGTTCTAGTTCTTATACCCAATCATACACATGAGATCTAATCATATTTGACTCCAAAAACACTAACCAAGCTTCTTATTGCCTCTCAAAGCTTTGTGGGTATGGCCGAAGTCCTATGAGTTTTCGGTTTTGGAGCTTCTAAACGGAAAAACACTACTTTAGCTTACGGGATTCCGTTGCGGTGCTAGGTGTTATACCCAATTATACACACGTGATCTAGCCATATTTGAATCCAAAATCACTAACCAAGCTTCTTATTGCCTATCAACGCTTTGTGGTTATGGCCGAAGTCCTATGAGTTTTCGGTTTTGGAGCTTCTAAACGAAAAAACACTACTTTAGCTTACGGGATCCGGTTTCGGTTCTAGTTCTTATACCCAATCAAACACACGAGATCTAGTCATATTTGACACCAAAAACACAAACCAAGCTTCTTATTGCCTCTCAAAGCTTTGTGGGTATGGCCGAAGTCCTATGAGTTTTCGGTTTTGGAGCTTCTAATCGGAAAAACACTACTTTAGCTTACGGGATCCGGTTGCGGTTCTAGTTCATATACCCAATCATACACACGAGATCTAGTCATATTTGACTCCAAAAACACTAACCAAGCTTCTTATTGCCTCACAAAGCTTTGTGGTTATGGCCGAAGTCCGATGAGTTTTCGGTTTTGGAGCTTCTAAACCGAAAAACACTACTTCAGCTTACGTTATCCGGTTGCGGTTCTAGTTCTTATACCCAATCATACACATGAGATCTAATCATATTTGACTCCAAAAACACTAACCAAGCTTCTTATTTCCTCTCAACGCTTTGTGGGTATGGCCGAAGTCCTATGAGTTTTCGGTTTTGGAGCTTCTCAACGGAAAAACACTACTTTAGCTTACGGGATTCTGTTGCGGTGCTAGGTGTTATACCCAATTATACACACGTGATCTAGCCATATTTGACTCCAAAATCACTAACCAAGCTTCTTATTGCCTATCAAAGTTTTGTGGTTATGGCCGAAGTCCTATGAGTTTTCGGTTTTGGAGCTTCTAAACAGAAAAAGACTACTTTAGCTTACGAGATCCGGTTGCGGTTCTAGGTATTATACCCAATCATACACACGAGATATAGTCATATTTGACTCCAAAAATACTAACCAAGCTTCTTATTGCCTCTCAAAGGTTTGTAGTTATGGCCGAAGTCCTATGAGTTTTCGGTTTTGGAGTTTCTAAACGGAAAAACACTGCTTTAGCTTACGGGATCCGGTCGCAGCTTAGGTGTTATACCCAATCATAGACACGTGATCTAGTCATATTTGACTCCAAAAACACTAACCAAGCTTCATATTGCCTCTTAATGCTTTGTGGTTATAGCCGAAATCCTAGGAGTTTTCGGTTTTGGAGCTTCTAAACGGAAAAAACAATAGTTCAGCTTACGTTATCTGGTTGCGGTTCTAGTTCTTATACCCAATCATACACATGAGATCGAGTCATATTTGACTCCAAAAACACTAACCAAGCTTCTTATTACCTCTCAAAGCTTTGTGGATATCGCCGAAGTCCTATGAGTTTTCGGTTTTTGAGCTTCTAAATGGAAAAACACTACTTTAGCTTACGGGATCCGGTTGCGGTTCTAGTTCTTATACCCAATCAAACACACGAGATCTAGTCATATTTGACACCAAAAACACAAACCAAGCTTCTTACTGCCTCTCAAAGCTTTGTGGGTATGGCCGAAGTCCTATGAGTTTTCGGTTTTGGAGCTTCTAAACGGAAAAACATTACTTTAGCTTACGGTATGCCGTTGCGGTGCTAGGTGTTATACCCAATTACACACACGTGATCTAGCCTTATTTGACTCCAAAAATACTAATCAAGCTTCTTATTGCCTCTCAAAGCGTTGTGGTTATGGCCGAAGTCCTATGAGTTTTCGGTTTTGGAGCTTCTAAACAGAAAAACACTACTTTAGCTTACGGGATCCCGTTGCGGTGCTAGGTGTTATACCCAATCATACACACGTGATCTAGTCATATTTGACTCCAAAAACACTAACCAAGCTTCTTATTGCCTCTCAAAGCTTTGTGGTTATGGCCGAAGTTCTATGAGTTTTTGGTTTTGGAGCTTCTAAACGGAAAAACACTACTTTAGCTTACGGGATTCGGTTGCGGTTCTAGTTCATATACCCAATCATACACACGAGATCGAGTCATATTTAACTCCAAAAACACTAAACAAGCTTCTTATTGCCTCTTAATGCTTTGTGGTTATGGCTGAAGTCCTATGAGTTTTCGGTTTTGGAGCTTCTAAACTGAAAAACACTACTTCAGCTTACGTTATCCGGTTGCGGTTCTTGTTCTTATACCCAATCATACACATGAGATCTAATCATATTTGACTCCAAAAACACTAACCAAGCTTCTTATTGCCTCTCAAAGCTTTGTGGGTATGGCCGAAGTCCTATGAGTTTTCGGTTTTGGAGCTTCTAAACGGAAAAACACTACTTTAGCTTACGGGATCCCGTTGCGGTGCTAGGTGTTATACCCAATTATACACACGTGATCTAGCCATATTTGACTCCAAAATCACTAACCAAGCTTCTTGTTGCCTATCAAAGCTTTGTGGTTATGGCCGAAGTCCTATGAGTTTTCGGTTTTGGAGCTTCTAAACAGAAAAAGACTACTTTAGCTTACGAGATCCGGTTGCGGTTCTAGGTGTTATACCCAATCATACACACGTGATCTAGCCATATTTGACTCCAAAAACACTAACCAAGCTTCTTATTGCATCTCAAGGCTTTGTGGTTATGGCCGAAGTCCTATGAGTTTTCGGTTTTGGAGCTTCTAAACAGAAAAACACTACTTCAGCTTACGGTATCCGGTTGCGGATCTAGTTCTTATACCCAATCATACACATGAGATCTAGTCATATTTGACTCCAAAAACACTAACCAAGCTTCTTATTGCCTCTCCAAGCTTTGTGGGTATGGCCGAAGTCCTATGAGTTTTCGGTTTTGGAGCTTCTAAACGAAAAAACACTACTTTAGCTTACGGGATCCGGTTGCGGTTCTAGTTCATATACCCAATCATATACACGAGATCTAGTCATATTTGCCTCCAAAAACACTAACCAAGCTTCTTATTGCCTCTACAAAGCTTTGTGGTTATGGCCGAAGTCCGATGAGTTTTCGGTTTTGGAGCTTCTAAACCGAAAAACACTACTTCAGCTTACGTTATCCGGTTGCGGTTCTAGTTCTTATACCCAATCATACACATGAGATCTAATCATATTTGACTCCAAAAACACTAACCAAGCTTCTTATTGCCTCTCAAAGCTTTGTGGGTATGGCCGAAGTCCTATGAGTTTTCGGTTTTGGAGCTTCTAAACGGAAAAACACTACTTTAGCTTACGGGATCCCGTTGCGGTGCTAGGTGTTATACCCAATTATACACACGTGATCTAGCCATATTTGACTCCAAAATCACTAACCAAGCTTCTTATTGCCTATCAAAGCTTTGTGGTTATGGCCGAAGTCCTATGAGTTTTCGGTTTTGGAGCTTCTAAACAGAAAAAGACTACTTTAGCTTACGAGATCCGGTTGCGGTTCTAGGTGTTATACCCAATCATACACACGAGATCTAGTCATATTTGACTCCAAAAACACTAACCTAGCTTCTTATTGCCTCTCAAAGGTTTGTGGTTATGGCCGAAGTCCTATGAGTTTTCGGTTTTGGAGTTTCTAAATGGAAAAACACTGCTTTAGCTTACGGGATCCGGTCGCAGTTCAGGTGTTATACCCAATCATACACACGTGATCTAGTCATATTTGACTCCAAAAACACTAACCAAGCTTCTTATTGCCTCTTAATGCTTTGTGGTTATAGCCGAAGTCCTAGGAATTTTCGGTTTTGGAGCTTCTAAACGGAAAAACAATACTTCAGCTTACGTTATCTGGTTGCAGTTCTAGTTCTTATACCCAATCATACACATGAGATCTAGTCATATTTGACTCCAAAAACACTAACCAAGCTTCTTATTGCCTCTCAATGCTTTGTGGGTATCGCCGAAGTCTTATGAGTTTTTGGGTTTTGAGCTTCTAAATGGAAAAACACTACTTTAGCTTACGGGATCCTATTGCGGTTCTAGTTCTTATACCCAATCAAACACACGAGATCTAGTCATATTTGACACCAAAAACACAAACCAAGCTTCTTATTGCCTCTCAAAGCTTTGTGGGTATGGCCGAAGTCCTATGAGTTTTCGGTTTTGGAGCTTCTAAACGGAAAAACACTCCTTTAGCTTACGGGATCCGGTTGCGGTTCTAGTTCTTATACCCAATCAAACACACGAGATCTAGTCATATTTGACACCAAAAACACAAACCAAGCTTCTTATTGCCTCTCAAAGCTTTGTGGGTATGGCCGAAGTCCTATGAGTTTTCGGTTTTGGAGCTTCTAAACGGAAAAACACTACTTTAGCTTACGGGATCCCGTTGCGGTTCTAGGTGTTATACCCAATCATACACACGTGATCTAGCCATATTTGACTCCAAAAACACTAACCAAGCTTCTTATTGCCTCTCAAAGCTTTGTGGTTATGGCCGAAGTCCTATGAGTTTTCGGTTTTGGAGCTTCTAAACGGAAAAACACTACTTCAGCTTACGGTATCCGGTTGCGGGTCTAGTTCTTATACCCAATCATACACATGAGATCTAGTCATATTTGACTCCAAAAACACTAACCAAGCTTCTTATTGCCTCTCAAGCTTTGTGGGTATGGCCGAAGTCCTATGAGTTTTCGGTTTTGGAGCTTCTAAACGAAAAAACACTACTTTAGCTTACGGGATCCGGTTGCGGTTCTAGTTCATATACCCAATCATACACACGAGATCTAGTCATATTTGACTCCAAAAACACTAACCAAGCTTCTTATTGCCTCTCAAAGCTTTGTGGTTATGGCCGAAGTCCTATGAGTTTTCGGTTTTGGAGCTTCTAAACCGAAAAACACTACTTCAGCTTACGGTATCCGGTTGCGGTTCTAGTTCTTATACCCAATCATACACATGAGATCTAGTCATATTTGACTCCAAAAACACTAACCAAGCTTCTTATTGCCTCTCAAAGCTTTGTGGTTATGGCCGAAGTCCTATGAGTTTTCGGTTTTGGAGCTTCTAAACCGAAAAAACACTACTTCAGCTTACGTTATCCGGTTGCGGTTCTAGTTCTTATACCCAATCATACACATGAGATCTAGTCATATTTGACTCCAAAAACACTAACCAAGCTTCTTATTGCCTCTCAAAGCTTTGTGGTTATGGCCGAAGTCCTATGAGTTTTCGGTTTTGGAGCTTCTAAACAGAAAAACACTACTTTAGCTTACGAGATCCGGTTGCGGTTCTAGGTGTTATACCCAATCATACACACGTGATCTAGTCATATTTGATTCCAAACACTAACCAAGCTTCTTATTGCCTCTCAAAGCTTTGTGGGTATGGCCGAAGTCCTATGAGTTTTCGGTTTTGGAGCTTCTAAACGGAAAAACACTACTTTAGCTTACGGGATCCCGTTGCGGTTCTAGGTGTTATACTCAATCATACACACGTGATCTAGCCATATTTGACTCCAAAAACACTAACCAAGCTTCTTATTGCCTCTCAAAGCTTTGTGGTTATGGCCCAAATCCTATGAGTTTTCGGTTTTGGAGCTTCTAAACGGAAAAACACTACTTCAGCTTACGGTATCCGGTTGCGGGTCTAGTTCTTATACCCAATCATACACATGAGATCTAGTCATATTTGACTCCAAAAACACTAGCCAAGCTTCTTATTTCCTCTGCAAGCTTTGTGGGTATGGCCGAAGTCCTATGAGTTTTCGGTTTTGGAGCTTCTAAACGGAAAAACACTACTTTAGCTTACGGGATTCCGTTGCGGTTCTAGGTGTTATACCCAATCATACACACGTGATCTAGCCATATTTGACTCCAAAAACACTAACCAAGCTTCTTATTGCCTCTCAAAGCTTTGTGGTTATGGCCGAAGTCCTATGAGTTTTCGGTTTTGGAGCTTCTAAACGGAAAAACACTACTTCAGCTTACGGTATCCGGTTGCGGGTCTAGTTCTTATACCCAATCATACACATGAGATCTAGTCATATTTGACTCCAAAAACACTAACCAAGCTTCTTATTGCCTCTCAATGCGTTGTGGTTATGACCGAAGTCCTATGAGTTTTCGGTTTTGGAGCTTCTAAACGAAAAAACACTACTTTAGCTTACGGGATCCGGTTGCGGTTCTAGTTCATATACCCAATCATACACACGAGATCTAGTCATATTTGCCTCCAAAAACACTAACCAAGCTTCTTATTGCCTCACAAAGCTTTGTGGTTATGGCCGAAGTCCGATGAGTTTTCGGTTTTGGAGCTTCTAATCCGAAAAACACTACTTCAGCTTACGTTATCCGGTTGCGGTTCTAGTTCTTATACCCAATCATACACATGAGATCTAATCATATTTGACTCCAAAAACACTAACCAAGCATCTTATTGCATCTCAAAGCTTTGTGGGTATGGCCGAAGTCCTATGAGTTTTCGGTTTTGGAGCTTCTAAACAGAAAAAGACTACTTTAGCTTACGAGATCCGGTTGCGGTTCTAGGTGTTATACCCAATCATACACACGAGATCTAGTCATATTTGACTCCAAAAACACTAACCTAGCTTCTTATTGCCTCTCAAAGGTTTGTGGTTATGGCCGAAGTCCTATGAATTTTCGGTTTTGGAGTTTCTAAACGGAAAAACACTCCTTTAGCTTACGGGATCCGGTCGCAGTTCAGGTGTTATACCCAATCATACACACGTGATCTAGTCATATTTGACTCCAAAAACACTAACCAAGCTTCTTATTGCCTCTTAATGCTTTGTGGTTATAGCCGAAGTCCTAGGAGTTTTCGGTTT